>VYZU01012043.1:103469-115415 GCA_013401355.1 Ceyx cyanopectus
AGAGAAAACCATTTAAAAGCCCCATCAGGTAGAACATCTCTAAAGCTTCTTCTTTTAGCTGCCCTTTACCAGCTAAAAATTCCAGACGTAATAGAAAAAGCATCTTCTGTGATTATAATCAGTACAGCTCCTCAAGAATGAAATATTAGACTTAACACCCAACCTTATGAATCCATTGTGTGCTTAACTGCACCTGCCACTCACAGACTGCTGGGTAACTCCAGTTAGGAAGTTCTCTCTGAAGAACCAAGTCAACCTGGTTTCGGTTCACTACTGACCTCATAAGAATAGAATTTCCAGGGAAACCAAACATACAGTGATGTCCAGAATTGTAGCATCATAGAATCATTTGGGTTGGAAGAGATCTTTATAACTATCAAGTCCAACAATTAACCCAGCACTGCCAGGTCACCACTAAACCCTGTCCCTCAGCACCACACCTCCACAGCTTGAAATCTCTCCAGGGATGGGGACTCCACCAATGCCCTGGGCAGCCTGGGACAGGCCTTGACAACCCTTACAAGTAAGAAATTGTTCTAGAGTTGCAAGGTCTTCTAGGACCCAGGAATGGATGGCAACAGCTTGTCTGGACTCTGGACTGGGAGCTGGATTTTTATGTTTTGGGGTTTTTCTTTTTTTTTTTCTTTTTAATGTTTAGCTGTCCTGCAGTTCTTATTCTGTATTATTCACTTTTTTGAAGACATAGTGATGTTAAGTGATGTTAATAAGCATATCACTGCAAATGTTAATTAAAGTTCAGATAATTTATTTGAAAATATGTACAATTTAGAACTAGCTATTTCATATAAAATTTTAAAACCCTAGGACATTTAACAACTCAAGAAGCTTTTGGTTAATGAGGGCCTGACCTCATCAGCAAGAGCCCTCTCCCAGTTTTCCAATTATCCTTCCATCACCTCCAGAAAATTCCTTCCTATTCCAAACTAAACACCCTTCAACTGTAGCACAGACCAATTCCACAAAGGAAGTAAAGGAAGGGTATGAGGACAAGGCAGGGCACAGACACAGCTTCACTGCAACTCTCCCTTGGTTTGGGGGGGTTTGTTGGGTTGGGTTTTTTTTTGGCCATAGCCACATTGATCTCTCTGCGTCAAAAGACACCATGGGTGTCGAGAGTGACATATGATGCCTCTGGTAGTGACTGCTGCTCTAGCAGGTCCTTCTTGTCTCTGGAAGCTGGCATTTTGGGAAGCAGTCCCTTTCACTTCCATCAGTGGAATCATGCTGACCCCCAACTCAGCTATGCATTCAGTTACCTTCAGTAATGTGGCACAGAAGCTGTAACTCCTGGTTGTTTAAAGTTTCAAGAAGTTTTAAAAGCTTTTGAATGAATGGTGAGTGGGGCACAGGGAGTACACATCCTGCTCTTCCTTCTAAAACTCATTATGTCACAAAGACTCAAAACTGCAGGGCAGTGGAGGTGATAAAGCAGGAGATCCCTTCCAAGGCCTGTGAAATGAAATACCAAGGAGAAAACAGTTAAATAGCACCCAATTTATCTTGACCTCCTTCTTTGACTCAAACAAAACAGCTTAAGGAAGATTGGGTTTGCCATGAATATTTTTAACTTCTCTACAGTACCCTGAAATTCATAACTTAATGGTATTTCTTTATTCTCTTAAACTAGGCTGAGAAAACTTTAANCATATTAAAGAAAAAAGACCAATTCTAAGCCAGCTTGATTCTCATGCACTTTTTACTTAGAAAAATTAGGAGCCAGACCATGTTTAGAGGCTAGGTTTCAATTACTGTGCATATCCTTCAGCTTTGGGAAGAAGCAAATCCAGTTTCCAGAAACCACTAATTACAGGGTTTAGAAATAAAGCAAAAGGCTCCAAGGTACCTCAAGTCTTTGAAAAATATTTCCCCTTTATAGCTTGTTTGGCGAGACACAAGATACACTCACAGGGCCTAATTCAACTTAGATGTCAATGTAAATCTGCTTAATTGGGAGGAGCTGACCTTGTTTGCACAAAGACTGGGTACTACAGGCAGCCCAGGTAACAACAACTTTACAGGTGAGACCAATCCATGGATTGCAATGCTATCTGGCTAAGAAACATGCAATAAATTCAATTAGGACTTCTGTAACAAAACAAATTAATTTTGGCTTTTCAACATTGAAATAATTACTTAGCTTAAACATTAGGATGAAAATGTTAATAAGTACCTATTACCAAACCCAATTATATAACTTGAAACCTGCTACTTCATTAAATTAAAATGAAGTTCCATTCAAGTTCTAAGACCATTCTTTTCCAGTGGAGGGTCTTGTTCTCTACTATTTCAAAAGCATCTGACCTTAATAAATTATTTTACCACAAAAAAAAAAAAACACAACAAAAAACAAACAAAACAAAAACAACAAAAAAACCCCACCAAAACCAAACCAAAACACCAAAACCACACAACCCTAAACACACTCATTTATCTCAAATAATAGAGCTCACAGAAAACTCAGACACCCAGAGACGAGCACCTTTGCTTAAGATACTGATGGATCTACCACCCTCTGGATAAAGAAGAAAACAAGAAAAAAGAACCATCATATTCCACTATTGAAGTATTGCCCCTGTATTAAGTACTAATACAAGAAATAATATGTTTTAATTGCATATGATATATACACTCACCCACATACAAGTACATGTGTGTAGTGTTCCGTAACACATGTGGAATGTTAAAAATTGTCTGTAATTCCATGAGCTGACAGAATGCCTGTGCTGTCTGCAAGTACAATTTCACACGTTTAGAAGCAAAGAAATAACACTCCCATCAATGTCTTTATATGGGAAAAACTTTCAAAAGTAGATATCCTTCCCTGTCACTGGGTACCACTGACACGAGTCTGGCCTCATCCTCTTGACCTCCACTCTTTAGCTATTGATCAGCATTGATCAGATCCCCTCTGTCTTCTCTTCCCCAATTAAACAGCCCCAGGTCTCTCAGCCTTTCCTCAGCACAGATATGGTCCAGTCCCCTCAGCATATTTGTAGCCTCCACTGGACTCTTTCCAGTAGTTAACTCCCTGTGTTTCTGGAACTGGGGAGCCCAGAACTGAAGAGAGTACTGGAGGGGTGGCCTGTAGCAACAGGACAGGTGTAAGCACACTCAATACTAAAAAAATACAGTCATAAGGCACTAATATCACAAACATGTAACAGCAGACAATGCTTTCAGCTTTATACCATCTCAGTCCTCTCTGTCTTGGGCCCTTGTCTCTTGACCTGTTATTTCCTGAGAGGAGCAGAGCAGAGAATTACTGTCCAAACCCACCTACCCCTCATACATTTATCACTCATTAGACTGAAGAATATAGCAATGTACATTTTCTGGTTTGGTATCATGTGAGGACCCAAAGAGTTGCTTCCTATAATTCCCACTGACATTCCATTCATTCATCTCTCACCCAGTAAGGCTGCTGGTGTGCAGGTCACTGCTGTAATCTGCAGTGGTCAACAAACCTGTCCTCTTTGCATAGTGTATTCTCTTAGCAATTTTAAAAACAACAAGTATAAATCATGTTCATCAAAAATCTGCATAGACATGTACCTCAAGGGCAGGGAAGTAATAATAATAATGATGATGATGATGTAGCTGCAGGTGAACAGCATACAGCAATACAATGCATCACTCCCACATGCACAGTGTTATTGAGAACGAACTCCTCACTTTCATACTTGCAAAAACCTAAATTTGTGACTGTTTCAAAAGCTCTAGTCTCATGGAAACTAACATCCAAAATTCACTATCCTACAGACATATAAATATATATATAAATAAAATATATGTTGCATAAATCTTGCTTTTAAAAAGCTGCCATCACTCTGGGTTAGTAGTGCTTTAGCCGGACACACCCAAAAGCTATAATACTTACCTGTCTGGAGAAGTCTGAAATACCCAAATGTTATCACTCCTTTTGCTATTTTCTGTTTTTCTATTTCCTATTTCATAAGTGTAATGTGCTTATGAAAGAGGAGACATCACTGAAACAAACGTTTTCTTTCAGAAGCACAGAATGTGACATTTATTAACATCATGGGGCATCTTATAAGTGCAAGGGTCATCAGCATGTCTTACAATGAAACCATTGTACAGGCAAAAACAATCAAACACACCTTTTCCACACTTGGCTTGTAAACCAAACTATATATGCATGTAGCACACTGGAAAGTTGTGGTGATTCAGATGTATTATTTCCCTCATTTTCCAGAGAGCAATGAATAGATTGTGCAGAGACAACAGTACCCATCTCAAATGAAAATATAGCCTTACTGCTAAGGTATTGATATAAAGTGAATATTCCATCCGTCTCAGGCCTACATTCAAGAATTTAAGAAAAATCACCTTTAAAAGAAAAAAATAAAATAATTTTTTAAAAAACCAAAAAACCAACAAGAAGAATATTTGCAATTAGCATCTCTTTTTGGAAAGATTATTTTCCCTGACAAACAAAGCAAATATATTTTTTTCTAATTCCACCTCACCCTAAATAAGGGTTTGTGCATCACTGACACTGCATTAATAATACTGCAAACCATATTAGCAAAATCTGACTAAGAATATGAATTAATTAAGACTTAGGTAATGACCATATGCCAGTGTGGAATAGGAATTTAATTGTCCAGATACCCACTGCACATTATTTCCTGCACTCTGCCCTTTCACAGGCCAAGAACATCGCAGGATGGAACACAAATCGTACTCAACTCTTTAGTTTTGCCTTCCACCCACAAAATAAGTGTATGGCTCACATTTACTGTATCTAATTCCATTTTGGGACACAGAAACTAAAATAATCCAATTCCACTGTGAAATAAGGCAGTAGAGAAATATGAAGTTTTTCAATAAGGATAAACTTTTTTTCCAGCCCTTATTTCAGCAGAAAGATCTTGTTAGTATGACACCACTCAGCATAGCAAGCACACTGTATTTGCAGAATACGAAAACTAATTTACTATACTAAAATATTACTATTTGTATACAGACAATTACTGGAAAATGAAAACATATACTCCTTATCAACACTTGTTTTAAGATTGACAGTACTGTAATTCCCCAACTGACTTCAGAATGTAATTTACTTAGCCATAAATAATAAGAAAACCATAAGTTATTTTTACATTTAGAAGAGGAATGGGAATCTTTTCTTGAAGTGATTCTTATGAGACCGGACAGAGAACCTCATTTAAGCATGGTTATGTGGTTTCAAGATAAACTACATTTTCAGTCCTATACTAGTACATTTTTTTTGCGGGGAAATGGTAGGGCAAAAGCCTAATTATGCAAGTCCTATTATTGCCAAAAATTCCAGGCTTGCTGGTTCCAGAAGTTAAGAGAAATTGAACTGTCATATAAAAAAAGATTGCTCAGGCTGGGTCAGGATAATTAAATAAGTAAGAATATCATTGGTCTGAACTGCTCATTTGTTGAAATAGTGATAAACGAGGAGAAAAACAGACACAACAAGCACCAACAAGCACTTAAACTGTGCCCGAGAGTACAGTACTGTATCCTCACAATCAAAGGTGCTCAATTTACAACCTTAATATTCAGCATTGCTGAGTTTCTGTCAGTCTTGGTAGCAAGGCTGGCTGCAAGACTACAACACATCCAAGCAAGTTCTGAGTAAACAGCTCCATAAAAGACATGCAGAGGCCAGAAATAAGTCTGGTTTTGCCAGCATTCTGAGGTGAAGTGGGTTTCTTTGATTTCAAAAGAAGTAGCAGCAAAAAATGTTATAAAACATAATAAATAAAAAAATAAAAGCCCTGAGCTGGAGGTGTTCTCTTTCCATTACATGTCTTAGGAGTCTGTTTTCAGGACAATGTCACATAGCATTTTTAACATACAAAAGTATTTAGTGTATCATAATGATTGAAAAATAAATAAACAAACAATAAAAATTAAATCAAACACTTGAAAGTTAAAAAATTCCAGCAAAAGGATGTTTTGGGGTAACCCTGTTTTGCCACCCTTGCATAGTTGTACTGCATAATCACCTTTGATTACCTTGCAGGCTATATTCCCACAGGACCTCACCTCATTCTGTGTAAAGAAAGCTTTACTGGCTCTGGTCCTGAATAATGATTGAATTGAATCATATCAAAGAGGTGTTGTAAAGATTAATTAAAGGTTTACAACTCTGTGTGGCAGTGCAGTGATAAGCACTGCACAAAAACCTGCAAGGAATTGTATAATCCTGCCTGTTGAGCTTTGTTTGAATAATGGGCAGAAAATAAAGCTTAGGCTCCACACTAAGCAATGCGGAAAAGAAGCCTCCCAAATGTCACTTTTTTTTCAGTAGGCACTGTCCCTCTCAGTGAGGGGAACCAAGGCCATACATAAAAAGTGGCTCACAATACAAGTGCTCCATACCACGCACTTTTAACATAAAAGCTAAATTTAATTGCCAGCTTCAACATTCCTTTTCCACACAGCATTTCAGTATATGTGATTTTCCTAACAGGGCAAGTCAGACAGCAGAACCACCTTCCCAGCACTGTTCCCACTGCTCCAAAAAACTTGAACCAACACTGAGATTGAACTACTTGTATCCCCTAAAACTTACAGCACCTCCTGTATTGTCCCCCTTCCAACTCACCTCTGGTACCCAACCTCTGGTGTCCGCCTCACTCCCCCCCTGTAGCCAAGTTCTGCTACCGGAGCCTCAGACTCCCAAGTTCACTTCCAATACTCTTTTACTAGTACCTACTTGTCCCAAACTCTCACCCAACCAGTCCCACTTGCCATCCCCTCCTGCCAGCATCCCTCCCAAAGCACACCTGCCACTCAGACTCCTCGCCTTATGATGCTCTCCCCTCTCACTACCCCAGGTCTCACCTGGGAGAAGCTCAGCTCAGGCTGGACATTCCCATGCCAGGCAGCTTGTGAACATAATTGCTATTATTTCCCACATTATTTATTTTTAGAAATAGGAAACTCATTTGGAATGAAGTTAGAAGAAAAGAGTTTTCTAAAGAAGTTTAAAAAGTTACACCACCTTACTCTAGACCTTTTGCATAGAAAAAAAATAACCTCTCAGGCTGTTAAAATCCATTGAATATATAATTAACTGAGATTAGGATTTTACAAAGCCACTAAAACAAATCATGACAACAAGTAGTGCTACCTATTCCAGCTATGTATTTGTACATATGTACATACACCTGTAAGTACACATGCATGTATAATGACTTCTACAAAATATTTTTCTCTATACCATCAAGGCCTCAGTTTATTAGAACAGATGTGAAATACATTTCCCCATGGATGTGACTGGCTTAATTAAAAAATAACAAATAGAACCTTAGCAATGTAAAGCTTAAAGAAAGTTAATAACCTATTTTACTGTTTTGGGCAAAGCTTAATTTTTTTAAATCACACATTTCATTCAAGTAGACACTCCACTAAATCATTCTGTGTTCTCAAATGTATTTTAAAATACACTTTCAACAGTGCAACTCAGTGTAATAAGCACCAAAAAAAAAGTTAAAGCTGGTCAAAACAGGAAAAATTCAAACTATTCCCATTTTTGATCTACATGTTCATAAATCAAGCCCTCCATGAAACAACTTTAAGATCCTTTATCAAAGAAAGGAGAGCAAATAATTGCCACCAAAATTAATCCTACAGGCCATAGTGGGAGGATTAGAGAAACCATTCACTGCATCTCCTGCAAGTCAGGAGGCATTTATCACACCACACAATACACCCCTGTGACGCCCATGCACATGTTGTAGCCTACAAAGCACAACAACTACTATGTACAATTAAGAGAAATGCAACAAAACCAGTAAACAGTCTCCATTTCCCAGCAGTTTATCTCTTAAGTCCTTCCTCTGCTAGGCATGGATTTAAACATCAGAGTGGTGAAGCTGTATCTAGAGAAAAAAAGCAACCCAGGAAAGAGATCTCCACACGCAGCCAGATGGTGTTCCAGTAGCCCTGGCTTCAGCTCCCGACATGTCCTCCTTGGCCCAAAAGCTGCTCTGCCAACCCCATCTGACAGCAGGAGCTCCCCAGAGCAGCTCCAGGGCAGGGCGAGCGGAGTTGGAGGGAGCAGCTAAACCCTGCTCCTCCGCAGCAGGCTCACACCCTCCTGCCCACACTTGCCATCACATGAAACGTACAACACCAGAGATGTGGAGGGATAACCAATGATTTAAACCCACAGCCCTGGAACTGAAGAGGATTAGCAAGTATTTTGTACATACATCTTAAGAAAAAATCAAGTATAGCAGAGAGATGAGACAGTACTGGGGTCAATAGCCTGATGCACCTGAACATTTTCATGTTTCACGTTTCATATTCAACAGTTTTGTGATTTGTGTACATTTCATTTTGTATAAGCTTCAGATTTCATATTTCCAGATATGATAACAGCCCGTGTAAAGGATTTGAAATAAGGAGACTCAGCTACTGTAAAACAGAACCTAGCAGTGACCTTGCCCCTTTTTCCCCCTCCATATTCTTTATGTTGCAAGCCCGTAATACTACTGAGTTTTGCAATACTGCTGGTTTTCATCAAGCCCCATTTCTCCCAAGGGCATTTGAAGACTGTTTTTTTTTTAATTTTTTAAATTTCATTTTTTCAAGCTTTTAATTCTAACAGATAAACAAAGACTCATGTAAAATATGCCTCTGAGTCCAAAAGTTTGAAACTAGAAAGCAGTGAAAACTTTAATTGAACCATTTTGAAGGTGAATCTTGAAGTGCTGAAATGTTTGGGTTTGGCAGGAAACACAAACTTTAAAAACTACATTGATGGATAAATACTGTAAACAGACATTTTCTTCTTAGGTGTGTCATCCACCAAAGGCACTCAATCATTTAGGTATCTCCTGTTTCAAGACAAATTCACAACCTCAAGCTTCCTCTGAAGTCAGATATTCAGACACCCGTAACACAAAATTGAAGAAATTATCATATGGAAAGAGGTCACAAAATCATAAAATGGTTTTGGCTGGAAGAGACCTTAAAGAGTCCAACTGTTAACCCAGCACTGCCAGGGCATCACTAAACCATGTCCCTCAGCACCACATCACTATGGATTTCAAACCCCTCCTTGGATGGGGACTTCACCACTGTCCTGGGCAGCCTGGGCCAGGACAACCCTTGTGGGGAAGAAATTGTTCCTCATGTCCAACTTAAACCTCCCCCGGCACAACTTGAGGCTCTTTCTTCTTGTCCTGTCACTTGTTCCTTGGGAGAAGAGACCAGCCCCACCTGGCTCCAACCTCCTTTCAAGGAGTTGTTGAGAGCAAGGTCACCTCCAAGCCTCCCTTTCTCCGGGCTGAACAAGCCCAGGTCCGTCAGCCACTCCACACAAGACCTGTGCTCCAGACCCTTCACCAGCTTCATTGTCTTTCTCCAGACATGATCCAGCCCCTCCAAGTCCTTCTTGGAGTGAGGAGCCCAAGGCTCAACACAAGATTTGAGGTGTGGCCTCACCAGTGCCAATTTCAGGGGGATGATCCCTGCCCTAGTCCTGCTGGCCACACCAGTGCTGACAGAAACCAGGATGCTGGTGGCCTTTTTGGCCACCTGGGCACACTGCTGGCTCATTTTCAACTGACTGTTGACCAACACCTCCGGGGTACTTCTCTGACAAGCACTTTCCAGTCACTCTTCCCCAAGAACGAGTGTTGCAGGGGATTGTGATCCAAGGGAACCTGGCCCTTGGCCTTGTTGAACCTCATCCCATGGGCCTCAGCTCATTAACCCAGACTGTCCAGTCCCCTCTGTAGGGCCTTTCTACCCTCAAGCAGATCTTACCAAGGGTACCTCTATCCCCTCATCCAGATCACTGATACAGATATTAAAGAGAACAGACCCCAAAGGCCCCAGGTCCTAAAGAGGGCATTTTCCAGTGACTTATCACGTAGCAAAGAATACAGATAAACTACACTGAAGCCACATGATCAATATCTTTGTTTTAAAATGGTTATTTAGAAGGTTAATTTTCTAACATCTTACGCAGACAACAGATTGGAAATACTATGTGCACAGAACTTCATTCTCCAAGAAACCTTGTGAAGAAGAATACACCCAGTTTCCTCCCGAGACAAGTATCTCTTATATGTGGCAGCCGGAGAAATCAAGGCAGGAGGATGAGATTTCCCCAAGGGCACAGAAGCCAGCCAGTTCCCAACTTGTTATACTGGGCCAAAGACCACACCTTGCTTTCATCCACTGTAGTCATTAAAAATAAAAGAATTCTTGATCTGTATATTCTTTTCAGGCAGAACCTGTCTGACCTGTTAATTTACTGACTATTTAAAAAGTCACAGGCAGTCAGCCAGTAGAGAACCTTTATTAAAAGAATCCTAGTGCTTCGTTTTTTCTTGTGAAATCTCTACCTCTTCTTTCTTACTCCAGACTGGACTTATTATGCAGACCAGTCTCTCTAGTTTTGGATGATGGAGGATATAAATTGCACCAGGTTCTTCCCAGGAGGGAATGCCTTCTCTAAATACTGTTTATAAGACAAATAAATCAGTTCGGTCATCGGGAAGCAAATAGATATAGGATCATCTCTGGTCAAGGCAGAATGACATGTATATAAAAAAACCCTACAGAATGGTACAAATGAGTAGGAAAAAAATTACTGGTGGAGTTCAGATTCTTCCAGAGAACACAGGGAAGAAGATTTGGTCTCCTCACAAGTAAATGCACCATGCATTTACCCTCTGCTATGTCAACCAGAGTCAGAACAGCAAGTGAAGGCAGCTACCTCTTCCCTGTAAATCCTGATTTTCAAGCCTGGGATTGCATCAACTAAACCATTGCTGTGGACAGCCCCTGGGAAGCTGGCTGAATTGCACATCTTCTGACACTCTTGGATTCTTCTTGTGAGAACCTTTACACATCTCGGTGAGCACAATCTGGTTCTTAACTTTAACTAGAAAAACCATAGCCTGGTTTTGGACCCAGAAATATATCCTTGCACAGTTTCTTTGTATTTAAATCGGGCTATGTCAACTCTGCCAAAATAAAATATAAGAAAGCTTGTCAAAAATCAGGATTCTACATTCAAACACATCACATGAATTAGAATTTCACAACTCTGTTCAAGGGAGTAAGTATTGGCAGGATTGCAGCATCAGTAAAAAATCTACACTGCAGATGATTCCAAGATGAAGTTCACCTTACAGACTCAGCAGCAGTACAAGCAGAAGCATCCCATCAGTTATATTACACATCTATGCCAACATAGCTCTCCATATGTACACATCACTTCCTTAGAGAAAAGTACCCAAAGGAACATAAAACAGGGTGCTGAAGTCATACCTATGGATTTTCCCAAGTGAAAAGCCAAAAAGCGCTAACAAAATTGTCAGACTGCAACAGATACGGCACAAGTAAATCTCTGTCATCAGTAGTATAAAATAGCAGACAGCTGAGCTGCCAGTGTAAACCAGAAGACTAACACATCATTCCCTGTCAAAACTGCTGTCTGACTTTCACTTATTAAATTTTATACCACAAAAAAAAATATAATAAAATAAATAAATCCATCCCTGAATGAGCTATAGCTGCTCTCTGCATTTCTTTCATTGTTCTCTGAACACAAAGATGGTACTTGTGGACCATGAATTTTCAAAGGTTAGTGCTATTTTAACAAACAAACTGTTACCCTCTACTTCAATTGCAGCCACTTTTCTCAGATCATTCTTATTCTACACGGGATCCTACATTCTTATTCTACATGGGATTCTCACAGCCAAGCTTGAGAAGTGTGGGTTTAGTTATGGTGTAATAAGGTGGATTGGGAAGTGGTTGAAGAATAGATCTCAGAGAGTTGTGGTCAGTGGAGCAGAGTCTGGCTGGAGGCCTGTAATTAGTGGAGTCCCCCAAGGGTCAGTGCTGGGTCCAGTATTATTCAATATATTCATCAATGACCTGGATGAAGGGGTAGAGAGC
>VYZU01012043.1:115585-128008 GCA_013401355.1 Ceyx cyanopectus
TGGGGCTCTTTAGCCTGGAGAAGAGGAGACTGAGGGGAGACCTCATTAATGTTTATAAATATGTTAAGGGTGAGTGTAGAGAGGATGGAGCCAGACTTTTCTCAATGTCGTCCAATGACAGGACGAGAGGCAATGGGTGCAAGCTAGAGCACAAGAGGTTTAGGGTCAACACAAGAAAGAACTTATTCTCAGTGAGGGTGACAGAGCTCTGGAATGGGCTGCCCAGGGGGGTTGTGGAGTCTCCATCTCTGGAGACACTTAAGACCCGCCTGGATCTGTTCCTGGGAGACTTGGTCTAGGTGATCCTTCTCAGGCAGGGGGGTTGGACTAGATGATCTTCTAGGTCCCTTCCAGCCCCTAATTTCTGTGATTCTGTGATCCCACCTAGAGTCCTGCATCCTGCTCTGAAGCCCCCAACACAAGATAGTCATGGATCTGTTGGAGCAGGTCCAGAGGAGGCCAGAAAAAATGACCCAAGGGCTGAAACCCCTCTGCTGTGAGGACAGGCTCAGAGAATTTGGGTTGTTCAGCCTGAAGAAGAGAAGGCTCCACAGACTTTCATTATCTGAAGGGGACCTACAGAAAAGCTGGGGAGGGACTTTTTACAAGGGCTTGTAGTGATGAATGAGGGATGGTGGATTAAAAGTAGAAGAGAGAAGATTTAGATTAGAAATTGCAAAGCAGTTCTTTGCTCTGAGGGTGGTAAGACACTCAAACAGGTTGCCCAGGGAAGCTGTGGATGCTCCATCACTGGATGTATTTAAAACAAAGTTTGATGGGGCTTTGAGCAACCTGGTCTAGTGGGAAGTATCACGGGAGGTACCGTGGACTGAGGCTTCTCTCCAGTCAGACTCAGACATGGGACAGCCATCACATTACAGAATATTTAAGCAACACAGTTTCTGTGTTGCAGTTGTGCTAATTTAGGCTTTGTCCTATACATCCAGACTGGCGAACCAGCTCAGGTCAAAGGCTGCTTGATTTAGGTTTCCTTTGCTCAGTTGAAGATGGAATTTGTGTCAGGAATGTCTGTGCAGTGAAGACAATCCCAAAGAAACCAATTAGTCTGCACAGCAGTTGGCTTGGAATTAGATATCAGGAGTGCTATCTGAGCACTGTCAGAGGTTATTATATACCCAATAGTTTGCAAAGCTTTGGGGGGAAAAAATAAATTTTTTAACAAATTTAAGCTAAAACTGAGAACAACCTGGGAGGAGATATTTAAAGAAAAAACTTTTTCACAGTGAGGTTGACAAAGCACTGGAACAGGCTGCCCAGAGAGGTTGTGGAGTCTCCTTCTCTGGAGACATTCAAGACCTGCCTGGATGTGTTCCTGGGTGACCTCATCTAGGCAATCCTGCTGTGGCAGGGGGTTTGACTAGATGATCCTTCTAGGTCCCTTCCAAACTCTAGCATTCTAGGATTCTTTGACACCAGTACTTGTTTAAATACATTGGAGTTGTGGAGAATCCTGCTTTCCTCCCTCTGCATGGTGGAAAGGAATCAGAAAAAAAATCAAGTAACAACATCCTCAGCAGAAGCACTGACTTGACCTCAGAGAATAAACTGCAGCAAAGAACTGGGTAACATTTCTGGGAGCAAACACCTCTGACCCATGCTTGGGAAAGAGCCCGACCCAGCGATTCCTCTGCCAGCAGATCCCCAGGGAGGCACAACCCATCTGCTGCTTTCCACTGAAGCTGCTTTTCACAAAGAAATGCACTGATCCATCACGCAAACAGTGACTAACGCTCGTTTGAAGTTTAGCCTAAAGCCTGCGGCCGCTTGGACAGCTCTCATCAAAAGCACGATGCTCGAGTTAAAGATTCTCTCCACAGTTGTGAACTGAGGAATGAAGTTTGGCATTCTAGTGATGTGCACACTACATGTGCAGAATAAAATGGTCTGAAAAAAAACCCCAGTTATCAGCTAAAATATGACTGTAGCAGACTTGTAACGCTGCAGCTCTCAAGAGATATTTTAAGATGGTGATGTGTTTCTCACACACACCCCCAAAAACCTCCAGCTTAATTTGCTACAGAGTTCCCTGTGCTTTTCCAGCTCTCTTCTCATATATTTTCTTCAGAATAACCTGGATATTATGACTTATAAAATATTTATATATCTAAACTCTGACAAATTACAGGCTAAACTAAAACAGTTCACACCACTGCAAAAAAATCGTGTTAAATATGCTAATGCACAACTGCCTTGGAATTCCTCCACCCTCATTTTCCTACACTTCCCACCACATCTTTTACTCACTGTTAGCCACATACCTTTAAAAGAGCAACTACCAAATCATGAGGTACATTTCAGTTAAAGCTGATGACACAAACCTTTGTTCCACTGTTCTAGAAACACCTTCTGTACTGAAACAAAGTGTCTTTAAAGTATTTCTTGCTATTTCAGCAAAATGCAGAAGAAACTCACAGTAAAAAAAAATTGGATAAAATAATTACACATTTTAAATATTAATACAATTGAGTGCAATTTCTTGCAATTAAAATAAGCTCACTTACTTGACAAATGACTTTAAATGAATTTCTCACAAATGCCAAAAGCATAAGGACACAGTTCATGCTGAACATTTAATTAAACAGTCCATAGAACTTAATTCCAACAATCATCTGTACATTTATCTTCAGCCTGCAATCAATGACCCACATGCACAAAGACCAAAGGAACAGACACACGATTTTGCTTCATAATGCAGGTAGACAGAAAATTAGAAGATAGACCTTGGAGAATGCTAATTCTGCAGAAGGATCTGACGTGCTTATCACATATTCCAGAACATGTTTTCATCTTCTGTGGGGCATGAAACACTTGTCCAGGGATTAGGAATGAAGGCAGCACTCTCTCACACACCTCACATGAAGAATTATGCAAAAAACCACTAAAGCACAGGCAAGCTCTACCAGGCAGGTGCCTCCTGCCACTGCTGGGACACGAGGCTACCCGCAGCCAAGCTGCTGTCTGGCTGGGACCTCAGGACACCCTTTGGGTGATTACACACTTACACTGCCACATGTGTCCCCAGTCCCACTTAGGATTAAAGCTGGTATCAGCTGTTTATCAATACTAAATACTTTTTCTCAATTTGCAGCACTTCTAGTTCAGAAACAGCTGGCAGTGGCCCCTAAGCATGTGCTTGGTATTTTGTTCATGATCTCACCCTGAATGCACAGGCACATTTGACCATCACACTTTTACACTAACAAATAGGAAACCTCTAAAAGCTTCTCCTGTGTCACTATAAACAACAAATCCTTTGTGCTGTGTTCTGTATTTATGTTTTTATGAATACAGGTGTGTACATATTTTCTTTCATATGTTTGTAATTAAGAATTGTCTTAAAAATCCAAATACATAAACCTCACTTCAAATAAAAATTCTACTCTCACAAACATAAATACAGAAAACACGCTAAAAGCTAATTAAATTTTGAACTATTTATCAAGATCAATACTTAGACATAGCTGAAGTCAGGACATCTCACCTCACACCTCAGCCTCTATGCTGTTTTCAAAGTTACTAGAAATTACTCAAGTGATACCAGACAGCACAAAATATGTTATTAACAACTGAAATAGGTAAGGAGAGCATAAGTGCTCATGGTTGAGCAGTGACTGCCAGTAGTAGTGGTGAAGACCTGATATTTTTCTATCATCACAATCTTCTCATTACTGATTAATATTTGGGTATGATTGAAAGTAGAAAGATGGTGGCATTAAAGTCATTGCATGAAGGTAAGTGGAACAGCTCATAATACCATTATGTCATATTTCTGAGAAATCAAAATATATTTTAAAATAGATCTGCCAGATGATCAAAAGATCAGACAGACACATGCACACAAATATGAACAGATCACCATAAAAATACAGTCTAGCTAGAGAGAGCTACAGTGCAAGCGCACAAGAATAAGGGCAGCTAAATAAGAGTCAAGCTATTTCAGCACAACACTGCAGATGTCAGATGTGCATACAAATTTGTGTGCTCCTTCTCTACCTATAGAAAAGAAGATATTAAACTTTGAAGGGAGAATTAAAAGAAGAAATGTGGTAATCTTTGCCTCTCTTGAATGCAACAGAATCCATCAGCAAGTCTTCTGGTTGAGAAACCAACATTGTGAAGGTCTATTTTATTAACTATTATTTTATTAGAAATTCACTACCCGTATGACATTCCAAGCCCAGTTACACTGGACAAGTCAAGAAAAAACCTCCCATGAATTCCCTCTGACAGACAGCAGCCAGTCACAAGATGTGTAATTCTGCTGTGGTTAAAACAGATCTCACATTCCAACCAAGTAGCACATTATGACTCTCCCTGAAAACACATTATGGTACTCACACCTTTCTGGGGCCTTCTCAGGGGCAAGTTTTTCTTGTCCCTTCCACTTTCAAGAATGGCATTTGATTCCATTAATTGGCCAATCTTCCGTGGCTGTTTTTAGCACCACAGATGTGCATACAATACATTCTGGATGGCAATTTAATTACACGTATCTTTCACTGCCTAGCACAGCCACATTTCTATATGCTACTGCAACATTACGAAAATACACTGTGTAGAACACCAATGATTCTGTTTTATCTCCTTGGAATATCAAGATCATCTAATGATTCATATAAACTTTTTATTCTGACACTGTGTCTTCCTTTTAAAATAAGCTCTGCCAGTTGTTATGAAAGTGGGTATTGTGAGATTTGGTTGAATAACTGAGGAAGTGAAAAAGAAATTAATGAAATTTCATTCCTGATGTCAAGATGCATTCCAGTTCCTAGCTCTGCTGGCAGGCTCTGGGAAGAAAGGAGCTGGTCTGGTCAGAAAGTTAAACTGACCTTTAAAGGCAAAACATCTGGTGTGAGCCTTGAGAAGCTAAGTCAGAGTAAAGCCACTGCCCCACTGCCCCACGGAACCATGAGACATTTGTGTGACCAGTTCCTGACACTAACTCAGATCAAGTCTATCAAGTACTTGAGTCAAGAAGAGTCAGCTCGGCGGTTTCCACTGAGATTAGTTGTCTATTACTCTACTAAAGAAAACAAAACTAACATAAAAATCCCCCACTTATCTAGATTTTTGTGAAAAGGACAGACTGGGAATTTCCAAACTGCTTTTCCTTTCCACAGAAAAAAAAGGCAGTGGAAAGCCCATTACTGTCCTTGGTACTCAAAAGCTGACAAATTCAATTTCTTAAGAATAATTTTCTTACATATTTTATTTAAGAGAAATATTATCAGTTTATAGGAATTTTATTAAGGACTACTAGAAATGTTGATACATTTAAAACTAATTAACTATTCAACCATCTTTCTAAAAACAGAGCTAATTGATTTGAAATAAAATAATCGTTTGAGTAGGTAAATATGACAACACATAAACCCACACAACATAATTACGTGCCAGCATTATATAATAAAGATCTTCTGAAATTCTCACAGACACTGAGGCCCCTGCACAGGAAGATCACGGATTTCCAGAGGCCAGCCCAGCTAACTGTAACATATTTGATATCTAGACCACTATTTGAAAGCCACTTTATTGTCTACTGATGAGGTAACTCCAGGGATAAAAACTACCAAAGAAGGTTATTAATTTACCTCACAATTTGGAGGCAAGTTCAGAGGGAAAAGTAATATTTTTGTATGTTTACATAATTAAATGCTTTTCAGGCCAGGCTAAGCAAGAGGGTAGTTAAGATACAAGAACTAGAGAGCGAGACAGATGGAGCCGGGGACAAACTGTTGCTCTCCTGCTATTAACAGCCAGATATATCCGACTCTTACAGTAATAAAGTTACAACTGTAACATGCAGACGTTTTCAGATGAACCAGACAAACATGGACATGACCCAGAAAATAAAAGCAGTTACTGCTCTTGCCACAGTTTCAGGAAAATTAAGCTCAGCTCAGCATACGTACTAAATTTATTCCGTTTACAAGAAGAACACACAAAATACTCTTTCAGTCCAACTACTGTTTAAACTTCTCTTATGAAGCAATAAACATATGTGTAAAGCAAACTTAATTCCAGTGTTATTGGAGTATTATCACCTACCACATTACTGTTCAGTGGAAGGACAAAAACACTTCTGTTAATACAAAACAGTGGTTTTCAATGAATGTGTCATTAAGTTTAAAATCAGAACAGAAGGGGAAAAATAAAAAAAAATAAATCAGAGGAGAGTAATAAATCACTCTTCACTTTTCAATTTGCTAAATAAGAAGCACTTCTCCTGTTGAGCTTATGGATGACAGAAGTTTCTGCAGTGACATTGTTTATAGCTGCACAGCAGACTTGTAGCCAGAATTGTACTTACATAAGTAATTGATTTTTGGTTCAGGAGCAAAAGAGGGAAAAAATTAAAAGCAAGTGATTTTGGTGACTGCTTCTTGGGGGAGAAATATGTTTTCTTAGACCTGAAATTGTTGCTGTTTTTTTTTTATTTCCTTAACAAGAAGGAAAACAGCACACTTGAGTTAGTAAAGCAAAGTTTGATCATTGATGGTATCTTCCTTTTATTTCATAAGCTATTAATTAGGACACTCATCTTGGACTAGAAAACCCATGTTCAGATCCCTCTTCCTTCGTTCCAGATTTGAATGACATACCATACCATGTCTTAGTTCCCAGCAAGGGAAACAAAATTACCAAACATAGGAAAGGTCTTAGTTAATGAATCTATTGCTTTTTACAACAGAACTGTAAACTGTATCAGCTTGTTCTGATTCTCCCTGCTCTTAAAGATGAGCAAAGACCATCCTGGGAGAGCACCCTGAATTGCACATGCCAGCCTGCAGAATTTCTAATTAAGGAAGAACCTTACTGATTTTCTCTTTCTTTTTTAGTTAAATAAGCCAAGTAACAATCACCACATTAAGAATTTGACGTGCCAGATTCTGACATGCCAGTATATTCTGCCTGTCAGTAAAAAACAGTCCTTTGGTGTCATTGCAGTCACCACCAGAAAACTTAACAGGCTAAACCAAATGACTGAATCATTTCCCTGCCTTGTTTCCAAATTCAAATTTATATTAAAGTATTTCCAACACAACAAATATCTCTGCAAATGTTTCCAACACAGTAACTATGTAACATTGCAAAATGGACCAACTGAGCACAAAGTCCCAAGTACAGCATTTCAGACAATACAATCTGTGCACTGACAGGTGCCCCACGGTTATTAACGTCGGGGGTCTCATGTCCAACAGCCCAGCACTCGGTCAGCTGCAATTACCAGGGCAATGGTTGGTATCTGATGACAAATTCCATTCTGGTAAGAAGACGCCTTGCCCTCCATTTGCCAAACAACAGTTCAAGAGGTAGCGTTTCTGTAAACATCATTTACTCAGAGGTAATACCACCAATCACTGCAAATACTTTACCACCAATTAGCTAGAAAGGGCTCAGAAAGAAAAGAGACATTGTATGGCTGACATGGCTCAGGAGCTCTGTGCAGCCCATCTCCCAAGTGAGCACAGCTCGGGTAGAAACATCTGGTGACACTGAAGGGTGCTACATGCTTACCAACTGTAAGCAGCTCAACCTCTTCCAATTGTGTGGTTTGGTAGTTTTGTTGTTTTTGGTTTGTTGTTTATTTTTAATTAATAATAATAAAAAAAAATAAAAAACCCACCAAAAACAAAAAAAACAAACCAGTTTAGATGCTTTTGTTCCTGACAGCATTACCATCACTCCACTGATTATGCTAATGGTGTTCGGCTGCTATTAAAATACATCCAGGCGCCAAGCACACAATTGCCCCATTTTCCAGCCTATTTAACAAGCTGAAAACATAACTACTCATTCTGTATTTCCTTGTTACAATAAAATTCGAGAAAGGGCAAAGCATCTAGAGATAAGAATTTGAATTTTTTATTTTTTTAAACAAACCAATCCAAACAATGTTATCCTATTTAACACTCCAAGAAAACCCTAGAGATTATGAAATGGCCCTGACACCATTTACAGGAAGCTACCCTGAGAAATACTGAGTAATACAAACAGCTAAAGGGTTTTGAAAGGCAAACAGCAGGTGTTCAGGAATATATCCATTCAGGTATTTTACTAAAAAATAGATGAACTGATATTTAAAACTGGCAAGACATTAGCGTTTTCTTGTCTGCAGTGGTCATACATTTAAAAGCAGAATACTATGCATGTTATTACTTGGAGTTATATTATTTAAAGCTTTTGGTATTCATACAGCCATGACAGATATTTCTGGCTGCATCTCAATGATCAAACCACATTCATTTTTCCATCATATTATTACTAAAATTAAATTGCATAATTTTTCCCTTTCGGTACAAAAAAAAAGAAAAAAAAAGAAAAGAAAAAAAATATTTATGCTACAAATTCTGCTCCAAAAGTAACAGAAATCCCACTCTTCCCAACCATTGACCAAACATTACATACATGCCTACTGACAAAACTACTTTGAAAACCTCACACAGCTGCTGAGGGATGACAAACATTGTCACAGATCGTTGTTGTTGATATTGCTACTGAGAAACTAGCTTTTTGTCCAGAAAAACTTTCGTTTCTCTCCTGCTAGACTTCAAATAGCAACTGTCCTTGTGGTCACAGCTTAATTCCAAAAGCTATTCAAGTACTTCACTGTGCATTAATTTCTGCAATTAAATAATCCCATAAATAAAACTGCGTTGCAGAACACTAAGTCTAACCATACCCTTAATTTTCAAGACTTCACTCTTTGTCTATATAAAAAAACTGCTCTTCTCTGAACCATTCATCCAGTCACCAAACTCACAGAAAAATAACCAAATCAGTACCATAAAAGAAGAAACAAATATCCATATGGAAAGTCCACTTATTCCTTTACCAGAAATAATCACAAAGCACTTCCTACCCTCCTTTCAAACAAACAGAGAAAAGTCTTCTGAAGAAGCAATCAAGCTCTGCATGGAAGTTAGTACTGGTTGCATTAATAAGAGGCATCCAAGAGTTGACAAACCCATGATTAGAAATCCTCAGACTTTGAAAGCACTGAAGAACAACATGCATAGAAAAATACTGTCAAATTTATTTACGGAGTGCAAAAGAAAAGTCTGAGCTCTCATGGTTGTGTTGCCCTCAACCCAGCCAAGCAGGATTTCAGTTGGTCCAGAGGAGGCTTCAGAAACAATGTGAAGGCTGGAACCCCTCTGCTGTGAGGCCAGGCTGAGAGAGTTGGGGTTGTTCAGCCTGAAGAAAAGAATTCTTCCCAGAGACCTTACTGGGGCCTTAAAGAGGCCTGTCAGAAAGATGGAGACAGGCTTTTTAGTAGGGCCTGTTGTGACAGGACAAGGGGCTACTGTAAATGACAGTAACCAATTTATTTCCTGAGCATTCCAAAAGCAACATTCAAAACAGAATTCTGTCTGACACATGAAATTCCACTTCCACAGCATCCAGCTCTGCAGTGCTTTTTTGCCAGACTGCTTTGCACACCAGCAGAGCTCAGAGCTCCAAGGAAGAGGTGGCACTGGCAATGTGGTGAATGAGAAGCTATGATGAGGAATCACAAATCTGAGTCATCTTTGCCTCTGACTTGACAGTGCATCAAAAGCAGTCCCATGTGTCACCACAGTGCTTCTCTGCTTCCCGCCCTCCACCCTCTGTCTGCAGAACAGGGTCTACTCACGCACTCATACAGCACTACCTACTACAGATCACAACAGCTTCAACAGCCTCAACACAAGTAATAACTTTTTCTCAGTAAGGGTGCCAGAGCTCTGGAATGGGCTGCCCAGGGGGGTTGTGGAGTCTCCATCTCTGGAGACACTTAAGACCCGCCTGGATCTGTTCCTGGGTGACTTGGTCTAAGTGATCCTGCTCAGGCAGGGGGGTTGGACTAGATGATCTTCTGGGTCCCTTCCAACCCCTAATATCTGTGAATCTGTGAACATTGCTACCATGAAAAAAAATAATCACCAACTACAGAAACAATGGCAAAACACTGAGAAGTTATGATGTCCTAAACTATTAAGCATATTATACCTATTACTGACGACACAAAATGAAGAGACCTAGAATGGAGGTGAGTTTAACATCCAAACAGTTTACATGACTAAGATGTTAGACACATTATATGAGAATTAAACATATTCTATATTTCAAAGGAACTCTAAACATGCTCTAGATTGCCATTCTTGAACCAAGTCTGTTCCCTTCCACCCTTAAAACAAACACTCTGTAAGAGAAGAAATACTGAAACACCTCTTTACTACAACATGCAGCTTAGACTTTTTCCATTTATTTCTTACAAGATTTGCTATTTTGGACCTGTGTGCAAATCAAAATACAAAGGCTGAGTCACGTGGCAAGATTACATTGTGTTGGAACTTTTAAATCTTGTTAAGTATTATCATCTTTACTACAAGCATGCACTGTTCCTCCCAGTTCTATCCAGAAAGAGGCAAATGTCACAATCCTTGTCTGTTACTCACATGGCACTGCTATTTTATTTTTGTGTAAAAATGCTAATCACTATTCCCCATTTGTCTGAAGCAGATGAATCTCTAACAACAAAACAAACCTAGAAAACCTAAACCCTATCAGAAAAAAGCAAACCTCAAATGAAACATAATGATTGAAACTGCCTTTGTGCATACTGCATTCATATAGCAAGTGACATACAATTCCTCACTTTTAGACAGTCAAAAACCCTCAGGATCTTAAATATTTTCAGTGCTTATTTAAGTGTTCATGCAGTAGGATAGAAGCTATTTAAACTTCTGCAAACATTGATATTAAAGTCTGCTTTCGGCTCACTGCCCATCATTTACTAGGCATTTACAAACCAAACAGCACAGGTGAGAAGGAATGCTAAAAGTATTTCATCACTAATATCTTCAACACAGCAACATTCAGGTTTAATTCTGCTATAAATACTACCTGGGTTGCATATTGGAACTATAAGTTCACAGAATAATTCTCCTGTTCAAGAGTGTTAAAAAATAATAAGCTGTTCTCAATTCAGCCTTACAGTAGTAACATTTTTTTAAGGTTCAGCTAGCCAAAACAATAATTGAGCATTTATTAATTATGAGATGGTAGCCAGCACAAAATTAATTCTCCTAACTGAACTGATCGATAACAATGAAAAACAGTAAAAAATGATTTGTGGGTCTTGTCTACATGAGGATTTTATTACAAAGTGGATTAGGGCAAGGATTTTAAAGCACAATAAGTCTTCTGTACTAGAAATATCAACTCTATGGTCTGGCTTAATTATTTGAAGTGGATTAAACTCAACCACATAAAAGCAACTGTTGCCAAACAAGAAGAGTGTTCACAGGCAAGAAGTGCAGAATAGCAGTTCCAGGCTTCCACGCATACAGAGATGACGCACGCAACTGATGGTACATGTGCAAGAAGTATGGCTTGATCAAAATCACCTCTTTCATATATTTTTTTTAATATAACCCTATATCAGTTTTTCAAAGCATAAGTCAAGACTAGGAGTTACAGAATTGGTACACCACATTAGAATACAAAGCTGTTACCCAGGACATTACTGTGCCATTTATTAGCTGTTTTCAAACATCTAAGATTCTGCTTAGNACTCATACAGCACTACCTACTACAGATCACAACAGCCTCAACAGCCTCAACACAAGTAATAACTTTTTCTCAGTAAGGGTGCCAGAGCTCTGGAATGGGCTGCCCAGGGGGGTTGTGGNCTGGTGACACTGAAGGGTGCTACATGCTTACCAACTGTAAGCAGCTCAACCTCTTCCAATTGTGTGGTTTGGTAGTTTTGTTGTTTTTGGTTTGTTGTTTATTTTTAATTAATAATAATAAAAAAAAATAAAAAACCCACCAAAAACAAAAAAAACAAACCAGTTTAGATGCTTTTGTTCCTGACAGCATTACCATCACTCCACTGATTATGCTAATGGTGTTCGGCTGCTATTAAAATACATCCAGGCGCCAAGCACACAATTGCCCCATTTTCCAGCCTATTTAACAAGCTGAAAACATAACTACTCATTCTGTATTTCCTTGTTACAATAAAATTCGAGAAAGGGCAAAGCATCTAGAGATAAGAATTTGAATTTTTTATTTTTTTANAAACACCTCTTTACTACAACATGCAGCTTAGACTTTTTCCATTTATTTCTTACAAGATTTGCTATTTTGGACCTGTGTGCAAATCAAAATACAAAGGCTGAGTCACGTGGCAAGATTACATTGTGTTGGAACTTTTAAATCTTGTTAAGTATTATCATCTTTACTACAAGCATGCACTGTTCCTCCCAGTTCTATCCAGAAAGAGGCAAATGTCACAATCCTTGTCTGTTACTCACATGGCACTGCTATTTTATTTTTGTGTAAAAATGCTAATCACTATTCCCCATTTGTCTGAAGCAGATGAATCTCTAACAACAAAACAAACCAAAAAAC
>VYZU01012043.1:134576-182490 GCA_013401355.1 Ceyx cyanopectus
ACCACTGCAGGTCAACCTTCTTGACATAGATGTAGCTACAAAGAACAAATGAAAAAAAAACAAAACCCCAAAGGTCCTATTTGTTTAGGAGACAGTAACCATTCTGGGAATCTACCTCATTCATTTTTTAAAAGCTGGTAAGTTTAAACATACTTGTTTTAAACAAAACATGGTTTGTAGAGGGAGGCACTTCGATATTATTTGGCACTGCAGTGACTACCCACAGAGGTAAGAGGATCCTTCATGCTAGAAAGAATTTACAAATCCTGGTAATATTCCTCATCTGAATAAAAGTAAATACTTATCAGCTTCAGAAAATACACTTTGCTTTTAACAAGAACCTGCATTTGCACTTCTGGGATTCGGCAAATGCACTTGAAGACTGCTGATTTATATAAGTGAGTTTGAAGCTGAGGTTAAAATGGGATTAAAGCATATTAGGGTGTGAAAGTTTTCAATGGAAGATATCTACAAGAGGATTAAGGGTTTATGTACAAATAGTACTAACTTTCAAGAAAAGAAGTAGTGAAAATTATTGATATGTACAAGTACGAGACCAACAACAGTATCAGCCAGCTTTATACCTTGTGTAGGAGTGTACATAGCCTAACTTCAAAAATATTTTATATGCATTAAGCATATATAGTTCACATACTAGAATACAGCAAAAATGTTAAGACTAACTTTATTTTTCTTACACAAACTACAATAGTGAACTACTTTGAAGAGAAATAATTTTGAAATTACAGTTAAAACAGATACCATAATTGCTTAAAAATATATTGAGAAAGTGTCAATTTAGCAGTTTCCAACTCTTACATGTCATATAACTTGGGTGAGAATATCTGAGGGGAGTTGAATCATCTCAAAAAGCAGATTTACTGCTCCCCCAGTAGAATCTCACTGCCAGTTACTCGGTAGCATTGTCATGTCAGGACAGCACACAGCTATGTTTTCTTTGCTCTCCTTTCAAAAAGACAGGATAAAACTCCAACCATGAAAAGTGCCAAGGGCATCAGGAGTTATCTGTTATTCAACTTCTATTCCAGCACAAAACCAGAACGCTCAGGGTAGGACAGAAGTTTTTCAAAAATTAATTTAATCTGAAATCTTTATTCAAAACTTTGTAAGATCAATAACTGCTAAATTCAAGATTAAGACTAACTTCAAGCTGTTCATGTCCACTCTGTAATACAGAGCAATGTCTGGATGGGACCAATTCCACAAAAGTTGACACAAAAAAAGGGGCAAGTTCAGTGTCCAGGCTGGACTAATGACATCTTACTTTTTTGCAGCTTTTCACACCATTGCGTTCTTGGCAAACACAACAGGCCAGACTCAGAGACAGCGCAAGTTAGAAGCTGCAGAGTGGCATAAATCTAATTAAGTATAAGTGGTAAGACTAAAGGAATGTAAATTAGAACCAGATACAGATCAGCTTCCTCACATGCAAGTTGCACCCAACCAGACTGCCTCTAAATCCAGCCCAACATTCCTACCCTGTGGAACTCAAAATCAAACTAGAGTCTCAGGCAACAATTAACAACAGAAAAAAAAAATCATTTAAGCTTAAGAAAATTGAAAACACATATTCAAAATACCTATAAAAAAAACACAGTCAACATAAAACAGGCTAAGCTTTTGGCTTTTCTACAAATACATGCTAGTTCAGAAGATAAATGCCCCAGGCCAAAACCAGGGTTGAAATTATTTTCTCAAGGACTTCCATTACTGTTCACTTTACCACTAATAGTAACTGCAGCAATCAACCAAATCACCCCACTGCAAGGGGACCAGGAAAAGCTTGGTACTTATCCAGGTGAACACCAAAGAACAGCAGACCCAATATTCATTATACAGCTAAGAGAGTAATACAAATGAGCTCATCAGGGTAATGAAAAAGAATGAAATCTTTATCCTACAAACTTCTGAATGAGCAAGCTACTGGTTATCTTTACTTGAATATACACAAGAATTATGGGACTTCTTGTCCAAATACATTGTGTGTGCTTACCTCACTATTACTTTACTAAGTTGATTATCAACAGCAGTATATCAATTATTTTATTCAACATCCAAGGCAATAACTTTCCAAAACACAGATGCATAATCGAGGAACAAAGACCAAAGGAAGAATAGCTTAATTCATCCTAAGAGGTGATTTTATACATAGAAGCTACACACAAAAGCAGTGTGAAATCCAAAATACCATTTTTCTACTCAGCACCTGTTCAGGTGGATACCCAAGACACAAACACTTCCCAAAGCACTTTTACACTGCTCAGAAAAACCTGACACAAATTACTGAACATGCAGGTAACAATCTGCTTTACACAGCAGCACTGCAATTTGGCAGNTCATTTAAGCTTAAGAAAATTGAAAACACATATTCAAAATACCTATAAAAAAAACACAGTCAACATAAAACAGGCTAAGCTTTTGGCTTTTCTACAAATACATGCTAGTTCAGAAGATAAATGCCCCAGGCCAAAACCAGGGTTGAAATTATTTTCTCAAGGACTTCCATTACTGTTCACTTTACCACTAATAGTAACTGCAGCAATCAACCAAATCACCCCACTGCAAGGGGACCAGGAAAAGCTTGGTACTTATCCAGGTGAACACCAAAGAACAGCAGACCCAATATTCATTATACAGCTAAGAGAGTAATACAAATGAGCTCATCAGGGTAATGAAAAAGAATGAAATCTTTATCCTACAAACTTCTGAATGAGCAAGCTACTGGTTATCTTTACTTGAATATACACAAGAATTATGGGACTTCTTGTCCAAATACATTGTGTGTGCTTACCTCACTATTACTTTACTAAGTTGATTATCAACAGCAGTATATCAATTATTTTATTCAACATCCAAGGCAATAACTTTCCAAAACACAGATGCATAATCGAGGAACAAAGACCAAAGGAAGAATAGCTTAATTCATCCTAAGAGGTGATTTTATACATAGAAGCTACACACAAAAGCAGTGTGAAATCCAAAATACCATTTTTCTACTCAGCACCTGTTCAGGTGGATACCCAAGACACAAACACTTCCCAAAGCACTTTTACACTGCTCAGAAAAACCTGACACAAATTACTGAACATGCAGGTAACAATCTGCTTTACACAGCAGCACTGCAATTTGGCAGGGTTAAAAATGTTATTCTACCATTAGTTAACCCACCTTAAACATGTATTGTGAAAATGAACAGCACAAATGTTACCCAGACTGGCAACGTGAGCCTCTGTGGCTGCACATGACATCACCTGCTGTGCTAAAATCCTGTGCTCAGCTTTCAGGAGTAGGGAAAGGGCAATTAAGTGCTCATCNATTATCAACAGCAGTATATCAATTATTTTATTCAACATCCAAGGCAATAACTTTCCAAAACACAGATGCATAATCGAGGAACAAAGACCAAAGGAAGAATAGCTTAATTCATCCTAAGAGGTGATTTTATACATAGAAGCTACACACAAAAGCAGTGTGAAATCCAAAATACCATTTTTCTACTCAGCACCTGTTCAGGTGGATACCCAAGACACAAACACTTCCCAAAGCACTTTTACACTGCTCAGAAAAACCTGACACAAATTACTGAACATGCAGGTAACAATCTGCTTTACACAGCAGCACTGCAATTTGGCAGGGTTAAAAATGTTATTCTACCATTAGTTAACCCACCTTAAACATGTATTGTGAAAATGAACAGCACAAATGTTACCCAGACTGGCAACGTGAGCCTCTGTGGCTGCACATGACATCACCTGCTGTGCTAAAATCCTGTGCTCAGCTTTCAGGAGTAGGGAAAGGGCAATTAAGTGCTCATCACTAACGGTAACAGTCTGCCTCTGTTTTAATGAGCCATAAGGAACCTCTGCAAGCTACTCATGCCCACCCAGTGGTGTGCTCTTAAATGAAAAAAAGTCCAACATGTCATCAGGGAACATGAGTTCTCAAAACTCTGTATCTTCATACAAATTGTTAAGTACATTTTCAAAATAACAGAAATCATGCTCTCGTGTACAAACCAATTTAAACGCATCATACTGGGTTTTGCAGCTGAGGAAGATGATCTTTGAAGGGCTTCTAAAGACATTTCTCTGCATGTCTGAGGTTCAGTAAAGCACAAAGATGGATCAAGCCAGCATCTAGGCTGATACATGCTGAAAACATAAAGCATCTGCACCCAACAAAGCAGAGAACTAAATTTCAGACTTACGTTTCTCATCATCAGCATGTACTAGGGATGCTGCTCTCGACAAGACATCCAACGGAGTCTCCATTCCTCTTGGGATCCTGGAAAATTCAGAGCCACAGTTTCAAAGAGTGAACTTGGAGAGTCCTTACCACATGGCACTTGGTGGCATGTCACTTGTTCATAGCACACACACACCAGGTCCTACAGAAGGAAGCAGTAATGAACAGCAAGAGCGTGACAGCAAAAAGAATTAAAAAATCCAGATTTCTGCTGCTCTTTTCATTCTATACAGAGAATTTGTTCAAACCAATGAAGGAGTGGAGCATCTTGACAAGGAAAGGCTGAGTCCTGGGGCTCTTTAGCCTGGAGAAGCCAGAGGATAACTGATCAATGCTCATCAATAGCTAAAGGGTGAGGGTCTAGAGAATGTAGCCACTCTCCTTAGCAGTGTCCAGTGACAGAACAGGAGACAATGGGCACAAACTGGAACCCAGGAGGTTCCACCTAAATATGAGAAAAGTCTTTGCTGTGAGGATGACAGAGCCTGGCACAGACAGAACTGTTAAGAAAACAAAAGGAGAAGAGAAAAAAAGCCAGGGGTGTGAACAATTCTGTTGGTTCCTCCCCACCCCCCACCCACCCCCAACATGTCTGTCATAAGAATTGTTTACTGTGACTTACTTTACAGTATGAGCTAAAAAAAAAAAAAAAAAAAGGTAGTGGCAGCTACAGAAATCTCAAACACATGTATATAGTCTTAACAACAAGCATATGTGTGGGAAGCAATTTCCTTGCCTTTGCACTATAAATAATAAACCTTGCTATCCTCCCTCCCTCTTCCTAAATAATGGCAAAGCCTAATCAAAGATCTTAAGGCATAAGATAAAGGATTTTTTAAAGTATTTTTAATTTTTTTTTCACTAAATTAAATCCAGTATTGTTTCCAACTTGTGGAAGAAGAGATGACATACTTGAAAAAATGAAGTATGCTAGAGGATGAAAATATGCCCATCACAATCAGATTTTATTCAAGAACATTATTTTAACAAGACTTATAAAATCGACTCTTTGATTTAAGGATAGCACGTGTGGGAAAGAGTTTTAAACAAAATAAGAACCCAAGATCTTGTTTTTCAAGTCTGTCTTCATTAAATGTTCCTTTAAATTGCATTCAGACACACTGTCTTGCAAATCAAAGCCAAGATTTGGAAAGGTGTGTTCACTAGAGAAGCATCACTCCACTTTGATCCCTTAGACCTTGATGCTTGTGAGTTCCCTTCCTGCTTTTTCTTTTCCTAGAGTTTTAAATAACACTTTCTTTCCCCCCTATACTGTTGATTGCTGATCCTCTCACACAAACTTCTCTAACACAGTGAAAATTCAGTTGGAAAAAAAGATGGAAAATACATCTGATCAGATGGTGCAGCTACACCAAACTGATGGGTAACGCACAATTTAGTGCTAACCAGCTTTGTTCTGAATTTCCAAGTAATACAAATCTTTTCGGTCAACTCTTTAGAAAAAACCCTCTTAATGAACAGCACTGCAAAGGATATTAAGATGTCTTTTACTGAAAACAAATTGCTGTTTCAAGTTTTTCAGTAAATTTCAAATAATGGGAATAGCAGGTGCCCAAGCACCTTCCAGAACATGCTCCTAATAAGAGATTTAGCCAGTGACAGAAGTCTAGGCTGAGAGAAGGAAACAGGAACCTGGTATTAATTTTATTCAGGAAAATAGACACTTTAAAATCAACTTCACTAAAACTGGCCTCAAAATAGTTTTTTGGTGTTGCATATTATTAAAGCTCATATTGTGAGAGAGCTGCAGAAGTGTATCTCCAACAGCTAAGCTCCTGGGAAGACAGTTGTGTCCACCCAAGAGCTTCTCTCTGTTCATACAAAGCTGCAAGCTTCAGGGTGCAATCCCTTATCTGCTCTGGTTTTTCATAACTGCAAATGTGTTCAGCATGTTTGAAAGCTACTTTCAAGGAGCTATAAAATTGCAGATCAATTTGCAAACAATATGAAATATCCCTCTATCTCTAAATTAAATTAATAAGTCAGGGATAACGGTTCAGGGGAGAAAAAAAGGTTGGTTATGATAATTACAAAGGAGGAACCTTCTCTTAGAGAGTTCAGAGCTTAAAAGACTAATTTCATCTAGGCAAGTATGGTAACAGTTATAGCTACTCCTGGGAAGCCTTCAGAGAATGGCCCTGCTCACCCTTAGTAGGAATTAGGGCTCAGAAATTAAAGAATCATTCAATTTCAAGGGTTCTGGCCAACAAAAACAAACACCAAAAAAACCAAACAAACAAAAAAACAAACCCAGTTAGGAAGCAGATTGCTGATAAAAGACAGATCATATAGAGAAATAAAGCTTTTTAAAATTAACAGTTCAGTGATTTTGTGGATTTATACAGAACCTTACAACTATCAGGGAAAACACACTGGGGAAAAAAACCCTCCCTAACTTAGTTTTTTTGAAGCTTAACTAAACAGGCAGCAGAGATGCCAGCTCCAGAGACCAACTGCAGGCTGAACAATGAGACATTGATTCCATCCCCAAACAGTTATTATTCACAATGGGGTATGTCAGGAAAGGTTTGGAATTAAGAGAACTCAATGTTTGATTAAAAACAAAACAAAACAAGTGGGGGAAGGAGGGAAAGGAGGGATAATAAAGGGATAGAAAGAGATATGAAAGATAATGTTTGTGGCAGCAATTTCTATTATGGAAATGTAATGGTTTCTCTCTAGAATGGATCTTAACCAGTAACCCAAGTGACCAATTAGATGACAGAAGCAAGAAAAAAAGTTGGGTAGTGAGAACAAAAGGCCTGTACAAAAGATATGCTGTACAGGTAAGAAAAATCAGAGGAATTTAACCATAGCTTGGACACAAAGTTCTCAAGAGTTAAAAAGACACTTGGAGTACGGGTCTGACAAATAGAACAGCAGCCCAGCCAATAGCCACTGCAACATCTTCACAGGAAAAGTTCAAAAGCACAATCCTAGTAAGAGGTCTCTCTGAAACCTATGCATGAACTAGAGATAGACATCTGCGTGATGCCAAGGAGGGACAAAGGCTGGATCTTCCAACCATGCAAACAAAAGTCTGCAACTTGAATTCATGTGTCTGGTTAAATTAGAGATAAGGTTGGAGGGAGGAGAAGCAGATGAATAAACAAGGCTCATTATAACAGGAAAAAGTGAGACAAGACAAAACTCAGGTGAGGACTAAAGTGAAACAAATGTAGATGAAACACAGGTATGGAGGAAACAAGATTAACTGAAGAGCAAGGTCAAGCTGGTCAGTAGCAGCTTGCACCAAGAGAGACACAGGCACAGCACTGCTCAGCCAGACCCACAACCAGAGTACCTGGAGAAAGAGACTTCAGCTGGCTCCCACAGAAGAAGGCACAACGGAAGAGGAAACCCAGACACAACTTAACAGAACAATCAGTAAGTCTACAGAGGAAAGGCAGATAAAGCATCAGGTTTTATGCAAACTAGGCCAGTATCTTTTATTTTTAAGATAGGAAAGAGTAAAGCATATTTGTACTGTGAATGAGCACTGAGATAAGCAGGTTGTATTCAATGTGTGTCCTCAGAAGCCACAATATGTTTAAATTCCCTCAACTGCACTTAGAGCAGAGCTTCTGCTTGTGGATACATAAATCCCATGCCAAGATATCCACACAAAATGTGAATGGTAAGTGCTGAGTTTGGACCTTGCAGCGCTGATCCTTCTTCTGCGTTTACAACCCATGGTCTCCAGAGAGTTCAGGCTACCTGGCCAAAGCAACTGCTGAAGTTGAAGGTGGAGAGTGAATTGAGAGCAGTCCTGAGGAGAAAGACTTGCAAGTGATAGCTGATGAAAGCTCATCATGAGCCAACAATGTGTGCTCCCAGCCCAGAAAGCCCCAACTGCACCCTGGGCTGCATCCTCAGCAGCATGAGCAGCAGGCAGAAGACAATTCTGTCCCTCTGCTCCACTTCGGGAAGACCCACTCTGGCAAGACTCACTGTGGATCCAGCTTTAGAGTCTCTAGCAGAAGAAGGATGTGGACATGTTCGAGCACGTCCACAAAGGTGATGTGAGGGCTGAAACTCCTCTGAGAGATTTGGTTGTTCAGCCTGGAGAAGCAGTCTCTGGGGATGATGTTATGGTAACCTTCCAGTATCTAAAGGGGCCTACAAGAAAGTTGGAGAGGGACTTTTCACAAGGGTTTGTAGCAAGAGGCCAAGGGAGAATGACTTCAAACTGGAAGAAAGGAGATTTAGCTTAGAAATAGGGAAGAAGTTATTTGCTCCGAGAGTGGTGAGACACTCAGAGAGGTTGCTCAGGGAAGCTGTGGATGCTCAATCTCTGGATGTGTGGCCAGGTTGGATGGAGCTTTGAGCAACTTGGTTTAGTGGGAGGCGACCCTGCCCATGGCAGGAGGGGTGAGAACTGCATGGTCTTTAAAGTCCCTTGCAACACAAACCATTCTATGATTAATTATTATTTTTTTAATATTTATTCAGTACTTTGTGGAATTTTTTACCATGTTTGTTTTGCTTCTGGAAAATGTGTCTGAACAAGCCAATCTTTAAACAGAAACAATAATTTAACACGGAGAAAATTACAAGCTTAAAGCAAAGTTTTGGCATCCTACCTTGCACTTTTTGTTTTCTTGTTGTGCAAGTCCTTCTTAACAAGGTAACATTCTAAAAAGCAAGTTATTAGCAACAGTATCTGAATTAAAAGCTAACAAACAAAGCCACAAGAAATTAAAGGTGCAAAAGTCTAACCCAACCGTGTCTTGCATCTACAAGATCATTTAGTCCATCCTATACATTATACATTCTGCTACAAACACATTACAAAAAAATCTAACAAAGAATTGAAACCATCTCATAATAGAAAACTTTCAAACTTATCTGAAACAAATCTTGATGTCTCCATGTTTAATTAGCTATCAAAGCTACATATATTTAAACAAGAACTTCCTAAGGCTCTATAATGTGAATGTGTTGCTTCAGTGAACATGCCCCAAAGATCTGCATCCATGATTCTCTCTCCTCTTGTAGCTACTCGCTGTATTTCATACCACCAGACTGTCTCTCAGAGTCTTTTAGCAGCAGCTCTGGGTGCTCTCCACCAGGGAAGCCTCATCCCTGCTCTCAGGTGGGTGCAAAAGTGATGTGGCAGTGCACACCCATCAAGCCCTTACCAAGCAGAAGGGCAGGAAATGTGACACAGCACCCAACACCCAGTCCATTCCCCAAAGCATGCATGGGAGATGCCAGCCATTCAGCAACAGCTGTTTCAGGACGGTAGTTTGCTTCACAAAACAATGGAAATGCACAGTGCAGACACACCCAACTGCTGCCAAGAGCCCAAGGGGCCAGATCTGTGTTTCAGCTGTGACAGAAAGGAGTTCTTGTAACTGACCCCAAAAAAGGCTCATAGCCTAATCTCAAATATCAAGATTATACCTGGTACAACGAGAAGAAAGGCAGATGCAGGGAATTTAAGCAAAACACATTCTACATTAGAAATAACCTTCCAAGCAGGCAGATAGGAAAAAATACAAATAAAGGTCAAGAAGTTTGGAGAAGAGCCTTAAAAAAAACAACAAAAAACCTTATGTATTAAGGCAGGAGAGGCAGACTACTGCCAGGTTTTATACAGTTTTGGATCTAAGGTTCTTCATCACTGCCTGCAAAGAGAATTTCACAACCTACAGTTTGTTCCTCTGTGGAGAATGCTGTTTAGAAAACTCCCTGTTCTAAAGCCAGAAAAAAAATCTAGTCACAAAAATTACTCTGCAGAAGAGACTCTAGATCTTCTGATCACTTAGTCCCCTTCATTTTAATTAAAAAAAAAAGTCCACTACTTCTTGTTTCTGGTAATCTTAAAGCATCAACAGGGTAAAAGGGAAGGGAGCTTTCTTCATGGTTTCTCAAATGTCAGTGGAAACGGTTGTTAAATATCCATTCAGGGTGTGCAAGTGTCATATGCAGTCTGCTTGAGTCAGAAAATTAACTATTTCTGATGACATCTGGAAAACATAAATCCAGCTCGATTGAACACTCTGGAATTGCACTACTTAAGATTAGATTAAAAAAAAAAAGTCTCTAGAAATGAAATATAGGAGATGCAGAGCCAAAAGCCCTAACAGTGCCCTCCAGGCTCATTCGAGAATAATTCCCCAGAGGACCGTCTGCTGTATTCCCAGAGGTTTTCTTTGGGAGAAAAATAAACGCACACCTTGCCTCGAGTGGAGGGTAAGATGGCAGTCGCAACCCTTGTCCGGCCCTACTGCTCCCACATAACCTTTCCGATAGGAACGTGGGGCAGGACAATGCTTCACATCTCACTGACCACCGCTCGCCGTAACCTGTGCAGCACCTCAGGCCGCAGAGGCCCGGCCAACGGCACTCCCCAGCCCTGAGGGAACCGGCCACCGTCCCTCGCCCGGGAGAACGCCCTACCCGCGGCAGGACCGGCCCTGCCTCCGCCGGCAGACCTGCCCCGCTGAACCGCTCACGGAGAGCCTGCCCGGGAGGACCCGGCCACGGTGGGAAGGCGCGGGAGAGCCGGCGGCAGCGGGGCGGCTCGATTACCTCCTTCCGAGCAGTCCCGCCGCCGGGTCCGGGTCGGCTCCTCCGGGTCCCCTGCAGCTACCCCAGGCCCCCACTGAGGAGGCCGGGATCGGCCCCGCCGCCCACCGCCGGGACCAGCCCGGTGCTCGGCCCGGGAAAAGTTCCGCGGCGCGGAGGACGAGCCGGGGGCTGCCCCGTCCCGCCCGCGAGCGTCTCCGCGGCGAAGCTGCCAACCCCCCGCACTCCCCTCAACGAGGGACGCGTTACTCCAGGCTGAGCGCCGGGACCGCGGGACCGGCCACCCCCGCCCGGAGCCCACCTGTCCCTTTCCTCCCGCTTAGAGCCTTTCCCCGGCCCATGCCGGGCTCCGCACCGCAGACAGGCCGGAGCCCGGGACCGCTCCCCCGCCCGCGGGCTCACTCACCAGTATGCTCCCAGGCGGAGGCGGCAACAGCGTGGCCGGGGTAGCCGGCGAGCGGCCGAGGCCGGGAGGCCAGGGGCGGAGCAGCGACCAAGGAGCGGGCCGGGGGCGGAGGAGCCGCTTGTTTACCGCCGGGGCAGGGTCGGGGCGGCGAGGCCGCGAGGGGAGCGGAACGGGAGCGCCGAACCCCGGCGCCGCTGGCCCCGGCGGCGCGCGCTGCAGGGGCCCGGGGAGGAATCCCAGGAATGACGGACTTCTCCTCCTAGCAGGTGGGAAGAGCGGGGCCACCCCATTGGCCGGACCCTGCTATGACATCAGCATAATTAGGGTAATGAGCTGCTGACATCATATCCTCGCAGGTAGGGAGAGCGCGGTGCTGGCAACCATGAGGAAGCGGGAGCCGCTCAGAGACAGGCCCCACCCCCTCGCTGGCCCGTTCCGGGGGAGCGGCCGGGGCTGCCCCGGCGTTGCCCGGGGAGAAGCTACTCCCGCTGCTGCCCGGGGGAAGAGGGAGAAGGTCACCGCTCGGAGAACGGGACCGGCGGCAGAAGCGGGCGGCAGCGCTGAGGGTAAACTCCATCGAGGACCCGCCGCTTGCCCGGGCCAGAAGAGCAGGCAGCGGTGTGCCTGCTGGTGTTCAGTGCTCAAAAGCTTTTCTACAACTAAAGAAAAACAACAAAAAGGTTTTGCCGCAGAATAAATTTTTTTTACAATACACAGAAATAGTTAAGACATACGTAAAAATTAAAACGCACCACCATTCAGCATCTGAAGAACTGGCTTAATAGCCACCCACACACTTAAAATCTGCACAGATGGCCAAAAGCAAGATTGTGAGGTGCTAAGGAAACACACCACAGATAAGGTGGGGGATGAGGGACATCACATCCACATCTTCCATACCGTTTGAAGATACTGTGTCTGAATACATCTGGTGTTTTATTTCCTGTTCTCTGCCAGTACAGAATCCCTTCTTGCCTTTGCTGTGACTCATTCAGCTGCCTGAGGAAATCGCCAACAGTCAGACTGGTGTGAAACCAAAGCTGAGTGATCGCCTCAGTCAACAAGCTCTCCTACACTCCCAGTTCCAGGGCACAAGCTCCCAGCTACAATTGCAAAAAGCCCAACAGTTTGCCAGTGGCCAGAGTGATCCATCCCTCAAAACTGGGATACTGGGAAAAGCAAGGAGCACATGGTTCTCATGAGCCCAGCAGCTCCCTGCCACTGAGGCACCAGCACATGCTTGGCCATTCCCAGGGCTCTGCAGCAGCATTCGCTCCAAGCTGGACATTTCCAAGACTCCAGAAATGTAGGAGCACATCTTGCTAAAATGCTTTGCCTGTTTAATTTCATGCAATTAAGCTGTCAGGGTTCTTGTACACAGGAAAGAAACACTTCTCAGGAGATGAGCTCTGACTTCACTCAGGTCCTCTCAAGAACCTGGTAGCACCATTCTCTACAGCCGGAATTTCAGCTTACATAAATTAATTACAGAGCAGGAGATCCCTGATGGCCACACTAAACATCAGTCACCTTCTAAAGTATCAGGTCCCATAACACTACATTTTACCTTTATAAATGCCACAAGGAATAGAGGTTGCTCCAAGCATTTCCTAGAGCCCACTGCAAAAGGGGATGGACCAAAAATCCACCTGAGCCCCACTGCAAAAAGCCCCAGGACTGCAGAGCTGTGTTGGAACCCAAAGAGTACAGGGCAATAGAGGCACAAAGTGTCCCTGTATAATTCTGTTTGTGGTGTTTCTCCCATTCAATTCAAGATACAGGAGTCCTTGCTCAGGGGAGCCATTCTCATTCTTGGCAACTCCCTGAAAGAAGGCTGGAGCTGGGTGGGGTCAGTATCTTCTCCCAAGGAACAAGCAAGAGGAAACTGCCTCATTTTGCACCAGAGAAGGTTTAGGTTGGACATGAGGAAGAATGCCTTCCTGTTACAGGCTGTCAAGGCCTGGCCCAGGCTTCCCAGGGCAGTGGTGGAGTCCCCATCCCTGACAGGGTTTGAAATCCATGGAGATGTGGTGCTGAGGGACATGGTTTAGGAGTGACCTGGAAGAGCTGTGTTTACAGTTGGACTTGATCTTAAAAGGTCCCTTCCAACCAAAACCATTGATTCTGTGACACATACAGGCTAACATCATAAATATGGCAGCACAACTGTCTGTGTTTTCTCAAGGAAAGAAGTACCAAGCCACAGCCCAGTTTATTTTAGATCTTAGAACTGGGAATTCTACATGGAACAGTGGAGGAGCACACCCAGCTCCCACACTGACCCTGAGGCACAGCCCCTGTAGCACCAAGCCCACCCCAAGGATGCGGGGGCTGCAAGGCTGAGAACTGCCAGAGACAAACCCACACACCCCACATTTCAATTCCTTGAAAGATCCAGAGGTCGTGAAGGCTCTGTGCTGTCTGGTTCCAATTTAAAAATCTATCAAAATCATGCAAGAATTACTGATACTGAAGTATTTCCATATCCTTGCAAGGACAGGTCATGAGATCTCAGGGCCATCAAGTGAGCCAAAAACACATTCCAAACACTAAATGAAATCCAGATTTAGACTCAACACACTTATATCTAATAGAGTTCAGTTGCTCAAAAACCGAAAGGCATATAGTTTAATAACAACCATAAACTTTGTTATGCACTTCTTAAACTCTTCATCTCTGACACTTAACAATACATGGTAACATTTATATATATATTTAAGTTGGTCTTGTATTAATAGACTGCTGGAAAATACTTTTATTACCAGCAAGCAGAACAGGAGTTTGATGATCTAATAGTTGGAAAAATGGTAGTCAAAATAGTAATGTAAAAATTATTGGAGAAAAAAAAAAATAAACACATCTGACAAGAAAAATACTGTGAAATACACAAAACAAAACCACAGGCACCAAGAAAAGATCTGAGCTAGACACTGGTACCTAGCATGAGAACAGATTTCTGCTGAGTAATTACAAACCCTTTTAATATGTATCTTCAAGAAAAGAAAGGTACAGCACTCTTTGTAACTGCTGGAGGGGAGGAGGCAGGAAGGGCTCCTTTGTTTAAAGAGACAAAGCTCCTGAGGAGCTTGGAGGAGAGGTCAGACCACCTTTTGATCCTGAGGATGTGCTACAACAGTTCCCAGCAGAAGTTCTAGAACAGGGCATTTATTAAACATCTAAAGAGTCTGCAGGAACAGCAGCTCTCTGGGAAGGATGACCCTGCACATTCCTGCACAGACACTGCTGGTGCAGAGAGGCCACCCCACCAAAGGTAGGTGCCAATGCTTGGTTAAAAAAAGAGTGGGAGTCTTTGAAAGCAAAACTTAACAGCTACTGCACCATGAGAAGACCTTACTGAAGCTGCTGAGCTCCATACTCAGTAATACTCAGTCACTTGCTGTTCAAAAAGCAAATATGCCAATTAGTTAAACAAAACCAATCTTGTTTGATGAACCATATTTTGGTTTGGTGTTGGGGTTAAACTTGCTTGGGCATTAAAATTTGTTTTTCATTTTGCACATCCTCTATACCTAAATGACAGATACTAAAGGCTCTTCGCTGACTCAGGCACCAGCAAAACCATGCTTTGCTGAAACACAAAAATGACCAAGATAGTTGAGAGTTAGTACCAGAATTAAAAATAAAACCAAAACTTGATGCCTCAGCCCAAACCTGGGCACCCAGAGAGAGCACCTCAGGTACAACTCAACTCACGGGGCAGAACCCCACTGCCACTCCTGGTCCATACATATATATTAATTCCTGACAAATTAGTGACACTCTCCGTACAGTACAGCCAATGCAAGACATAAACAACCACTGCATGAGGAAGCCAGGGCTGTGGATGTCCATGTCTTAGCTGTAGCAGTACCAGCAATATCTCCTGACTTCTCTGCTGTGGAGGACACTTGTCAAGTAACAATCTTGTAGCATGGTGTAACAGCTCCAGGCCCACTGAATATGCTGTAGAAGTGTGTGAGCACAATTGCACAGAAAGAGACCAGTATTTCACCATCAACAAAATCTGCTAGGTGATTTCTGGGCATATTTTGAGTTTTTTTCTTTTGACTGGTCACAACTTTTAAGATTTTTTATTTTTTTTTAATATAGGTGGGAAAGGACCTGAAAGTGGAAGAAAAAATAAAAGGCATTCTATCAAATGCAATTGCAGTCTATAGGGAGATCTGATAGCCTATTTCTTCAGACCCTACTCAACCATTGATCTTGTAATTATTATTGAAATTAGGCCCGACATCTGTTCCACAACCAACTAAGAAAATAGAATGCTTCCACTAGAACAACAGTTGGTTAAAAATGCCTCGGGCAAGTGCCTCCCTACATGTGGGCCAGCACAGGACCTGCCTCACTGTTGTGACAGGCTTCAGTGCTCACAAGTCATGGATACTCGACGTGGAGCAGGGCCCAAGCCTCTTTTGTTAAACAGTTTCCAAGTGATTTCAGCCTGTAAGAGGGGCGGCAGGAGCATATGTTGTGTGTTGCTTCCATTGGCAATAAAAGTGTAAAGCGCCCAAGAGACAGGTCCTGTTTCTTGAGGTGCCCATCTCAGGAGGCAGTTTGCGAGCTGGCACTTGCTGCACACAAAAGAGGAATTTATCAGCGTTCTTGCTGTTTCTCACTGCAATCTCACTGGTTTCTTTTTCCAATTTCATTAACACAGATACTTCTGCAACAGGCAGGAATGCATGGTTACCTCAAGTCTGAAGAGAAGCCCAAGATACACTAAACTCTGCACAAAGATGATGAAGCCTGTGCCAAAAGCAAACATTCTTCCCAAAACTGTCACAGACCACTAGTATTTGTCACAGGCTTAATAAGGTATCTCATTGCTTTATGCTACCTGTTAGTACAATCACAGGGCATATCTACTTTTAGCCACATCTTCTTCTATAAAATAGGTTCTTTTTACACCAGCAGCTTTTAAAATCCTGTATTAAATTCACAAATGATGCAGCCTCACAAGTAAACACTTTTTCTTTGAAACTCTGAATCTAAAACTCTTCCTGAACAAATCTAGATTCATTTGCAGTGCATCTCGAAGCTACACTACACAAAAACACACCCAAATTCAAAACACTGTAGCATGTAAGATTTAAAAAGACGCTTTACATTTTTTTAAAGATAGTTTATTGTTTCATTAGACCATGATGTGTTAAATTGCACTCATTCCAGACAGACAAGTTGATCCAAACGGTAAGTTGATGGAGATGGTTATTTATTACCTGCTTCAAGACAAAGCTTGCCCTCTTCATAACTGTCTGCCCCATCATCCAAAGATGAAAAGAGACAGTGTAATTTCAGCTGGAGCAGGGTCACAACAGCTGCATAATCTTCAAGCAAACAATGAGATACTTTCAGAGCCAAACAGAAACATGAACACCTCTAACTCTGTTCTTTCAGAACATTTAACCACAGGTACTTTTTGCTGGCTTTGTTCTAGAGAAGTTGAAGATTCTACCCTATGGAGGTTCCCATAAGATGAAGACAGACAAGACAGCTGAGCAAAAAAACCAAGGAGTATCAGGTTCACGAACTAAAAGCCCCCTTTGGCCATAAGCTACTGATTTTAATTTGATTAAGTTTTGTTAAACCACAGTCAAATGACCACAGCTGGTTAACAGCAAATCTGGATGGCAAACTCAGTGTAAAAGACAGGTTATTAACATCTGATGTATCACTGTGATACATAGATATAGGTAAATATTTAGAGAAATGTACTTATTACACACTGCCCTGATTCTGCCCCTCTTCTCATGAAGTAAATGCAAATATATGATAGGTTTAACTCCCTGTTATTTCCTAAGTTTCACATAAACTTTCACACAAGACACAAGAAACTTTAGTGCAACCAGGATCATGAAAATTATGAACATGATGTAGTTCGTGAATAGATGTGAAATTATTTTATAAAGACTTTACATATTAACTCATTGTAAGCTACATAATTTAAACCCATTGCAAGGCTGTAAGAGAAGGTTTTTAAGTCACCAGAATTTCTTTTAAATCAAAGATTTCAGCAGTAGGTCACTGGACAAAAGAAACAGACCTGCCCAAAGGAACTGGATACCAAAAGACCTTGCCCTTTGGAATATCCCCAACATCAGCTTAAACATGACCCAGGGAATCAAGGGGGAAGAACCAAGTTGAGTCACGTTTGTTGAATGAGAATATTCACACCAACTGTGTGTGCCAACTTTACAGCTCTTACAGTCTGATCTTGGTAATGACCAAGGACGTTAAATTCTCACTAACAATCTCCAGAGGAAGGGCAGTTATTTCATTAGAACGAGTGGGTTTTCTTCTTGCGTTTCCAGATGTGCCCTGACTACGGTGCACCCCAGCACAGCCCTGCTGCTGACATCCCCCAGGTGTATCCAGGCCAGGACAGGGCTGGAGGCACTGCCAATGCAAGTGGGGCATCAGCCAGACATCAGACCATTTTAGTAATGAACTCATAAGGGTAGAAGTGCTTGGGGTTCTGCAGGTTTTTCATATCAGTAACATGCTCATTTTCATTTTTATATTGGAAAGAGAATCCTGCTAAAATTAGTCACAAATCAACTAGACAAGGAACACAGGGGACACATTCTTCACCAAAAAGCAAAGCAGAAAAAAACAGATGGCTTACTTTAAAAGCACCTATACAAGTATAGTCTTTAAATATAATCCACTTTAAAATATCCCACCAATATAGAGCACAGTGATGTAGTTCCATCACTTACTGTTGTCTGTACAAACTCACCTTCAAACTGTCAAATTGCTACTGACTTGGTCTCCTGCTTGGCAATGTTCTCATCCGTGGTTGCAGGGTCATAGCTAGCTATTGAGTGTGCAGAACATGCACCATCTTAGTATCTGGCATGTGAGCCCAAATACCAGGCTTGGGAGGCAATAGGGAAAACAAACAAACAAACGGAAAAAAAACCAAACGAACAAAAAATCAATCACACAAACAAAAAACAACAAACAACAACAACAAAAAAGAGAGATTGACTAGTTTTTATAGTGAAAATTACTTGGGTTTAAAAAGCCTTTCCCTGGACTGGACTGGACTGCCAGAGCACTGCAGCAGCATCACCAGACACTGGTGGGCTGCTTTGTATCAGCTCTTCCCCCTCTCCTGCACCACTGCTTGAAACCTTACAAGAAGCTACTGATTTCTTGGCTCTCACTGTTGTCTTGCACAGGGAGTGAGCCAGACATTTCACTACCTCATATGAACAGGACAGCAACATTACAACAAAAAAGCAAAACCAGAAAGAAAACCAAAAAACCACTGAATGCCCCCTTCTCATGCCTCACTACTGATTTTAAAATAGGAGGTTTGGAGACACTTTGGCAGGAGGCAGAGATTAAAAAAATAATCCACTGTGTGGGAACACAACCTTTCAGATTTACCCAGTACACCACAGGGCTAGATAGACTCCATGTAAGACCAGTAATACAAATTAATTCCATAAAGCCAAAATGAGATACCAAACTCAACTTCTTATTTAACTAAACTTTAATTAAACAACTTAGCTTAAGACAAATTTATTATTATTATTTAAAATTTTAAAGACTCCTTTATGGCTGCAAACTCCTAAGAATCAAATTCTATTCCAGTTAAAAACCAGGAAATTTTCTTCTACAGCCATTACACTTGTGTGAAGTTTCAGTCAGATCAAAATAATGGTCTCTGCAGCTACATGACCTTCATTTTCTCAGAGAAAAAAAATGTGCAGAAGTGTCCAAACAATAACCCACCAATAATGAAAAAGATTTGGCAGAACGCTGGATTTTGAATGCAAAAGTGACATGTAAGTTCTTAGTTTAAAGACATAACTGAAATATTTGAAGTTTTTATCAATAACTTCAGAATGAAAATATAGTCTGGAGTTTCCTGTTCAAGTATTAAAACAATCCATTTCTTAGTATTTCTGAGTTAACAAGTCTGGGTAAGAGGTTAAAATATGCACAAAATTATTATAGCTTCTCCATAAAGCAGTCATTAATTTCAGGTAAATAAGGACACTGGTTGCATAAAATTCTGCAGAAGTGGCAGAGCAGTTGAGATGTTCACTCAAACGAAACATATACCAGAAAACACATATAGAGAGGTAACAAGGTCTCTTCTTTCTGCAGCAGGTAATACAAAGAAAATTCATTTTCTATACATTCAGAATGTATGGCCAGCAGAAATGGGTTTGAAAATGAAGAATGCTTTGTCCTCTGTCAACACCTTATCCAGGAAAAAACTACCAGACTTACAATGACCCGACATTCTGACCTTCAAAGCATATTTCAATTTCAATTCTATTTTTACATTAATTGCCGGGAAAAGGCATGAGTCACAGCCCTGCCTGGATCCCCCTCGACTGGACACTCACCAAGTGCCGTGTTTATTCTAAAGTTTCCCAAGTCAGAGCAGGCTCTAGCATGACCTCTACAATTGATTTAAAAACAGGGACCTTACAGTTCAGTTCCCAAAACCACCCAGGAATACTGGCCTCTGCATCCATCTTTATCTTCCCAATTTGACAAAGACTTTCGTTGCAAACACCAGGAAACTGTGAGGTACTGCAAAGTCCATCTCTCTAGCAGCTCAGAATCACACTTGTTCTGCTTTGTGCTACTGAGAGGCACCTTGTTCATGAGAAGGTTGCAGCTGTTTCTCTCCAGCTGTTAGTCAGTCAGTGATGCCGATGGTCAGCCACGCCTGAAGAGCAACCTTGCTGCAGAATAGGTGAGAACTCCAGTCTCTGCAGCTGGAACAAACTCAGGTGCATTCGGCATGGCCAGCACTGGGAATGTCCCATAAGCAGCCCCATGGAGAAACTCACCACACCAACATTTGCAAAAGGTGGAAGTGAGGGAGGTGTGAAGAGCATATCACACATGGTGATGGAGCCACCACCCTGCGTGGTGCCATTTCACACGCTTCCCATATGTGAAGTTTAGGAGCAGCCGAACACCATCCTGCTTGCCAACTGGGCTGCTCATGTCAATAGGTGAGTTACTAATATATAATACTGTGATTAAAGACTGTAAAGAGAAGTGGAAACAAGAATCTGTGGTTCTGTATCCAGTCAAATTCTGATTTCACATTTATCCTGTGTCATCTAGTTTATTGTCCCTGAGGCATGAGATAGGGTTACGTACCTCACTGGTGCTGCCAATCTCACACCCCTGCTGCTGACTCACCTATGGAAATCCTTAGTCTTTTGATTGGGTCCAGGCTCTTTATTACAAAGAAGCCTTTTTAAGACATCAAGAAATAAATCATCTGCCTGGCTGCCTTTAATGAAAGCACTGTTACACAGGAAAAAAGGGGACGGAGCATGAAACAATATCCCACGGTGGAACGGCCAAACCAGAAGAGGGATATCTTAAGAAAAGAATGAAGGACTGGAGAATTAAGTCAAGAAAAGAAACGCTAAAACAATAAAGCAGTATGGAAATGGAGCAGGAAGGTATGAACAGGAAAATTACAAATGGAATCAAAAGCTGAAGTGAGCTGAAGTTTTTCATGGAAGAACAAACACGCCTCCTTACAACAAAGAGTTAGTAACATATTCCCATGTACTAACTTCCCGTGCAACAATCCCTTGTTATTTCAGTGTCTTACAGCTGTACGACCGTAAGAAATCATTTCCACATACTGTTGAGGAACTTCAAAAGCAACTAACAAGTCTGAAATCAATCTCTCTTCTCTTAAAAAGTTTTACACAGCAAAATGTTGTAAGAACTGCATCAAGTATTTTATATTAACAATAGAGAGGAGTTCAGGCTGTTAGCTGCTCTGGGCTATGATTCATTCGTGGCGCTCTGCCAAAGAAATAAATACGTTCAAGACCGATGGCCTCAAGGGGAAAGGTAGGCCACTTTTTAAAAAGCACGGAGATAAATGATTTACAGAACAGAGTTTAAGATTTCAGCCTATATGGGTGAGGAGGAAGGACTTTCTTATGTCTCACACAGATTTACTGTGCAGGCTTGAACACTGGCAAGGTATCAACAGACGGAGTAAACTAGGAACGATTAAACTGGGATTTGCAAGACTCTCTCCAAAGAGCGAGAAGCGACCCGTTATATTGCTGTGCACAAAGAGAGCTGCTAAAGCCAACCCAAGGCATGCAGCTGGTGTTCCAGGGCATTCCAGCTGTGCAGGAGAAACTCAGCCAGACTGGATGGCAGGCAGGCTCCACTGTACAGCAGCACCTGTGGAGGGAAAGCCGGTCAGTCACTGGCGGGTGACGAGCAGTTTAAAGGTTGGGAAGGTTTGATGCTGCACAGCATCTGCTGCACATAAAAATGGTTAATTAGCTGCTAAACAGCAAGCAGCACAGCCCTAATTTTTTCCTACCAGAACGTCAAATCTTGAACAAATGCCCTTGCTTAGTTAGCAAGGTTCAGAGGGAAGATCACCCTTTCACAACGGGGAGCCAAGGCCAACTCAGTCTCACATACCACACTGACTTGTAATTGAATTCAAGTGTTTTGATGACCCTTTCAGTAGCGAGCACCTTCCAAAACACCAAAACCACTATAAAATATGTCTTCTTTGAATATTCAGAGCATTAACTGTATCACTAATGGCTTTTTTAAAGAAAGCTGCTTGTTTGCATTCTCCCAGACTGTTACAACTGCATTTCATCACTAAAGCAATTCTACATTTCACAGCCCCTCATCCCAAAATTTAGCAGGAGTGAGGAACAACAGAGGAGGAGAAACACAGACTCTCAGGACGCAGGATATCCTCACAGGATACACACACATCTCCAAAGTACCCTCACTCAACAGAAGGGAAAAAAGACACAACTTCAAGGTAATGTATAGAAACCACTCCAAGGAGGGAGCTGTTAGCATCCAGCCTTCACTCACACTGCAGCCATATCCCAGGAGGGGTCAGCAGCATCCAGCTGTACTGAGACAGCACTTAGATTTTTACTTTTTATACTTCTGCAGATTCAGACCCAAGCTGTATGTTGGAAGAACATTTCAGTTGCTAGCCTAAATTACAGGTGAACAGATTTGTAACAATCCAGTATGCAGTAACTGGCATGTTTTAAAAACATAAAAAACAATTATATTTTTCTGCTTACAGCATTCATTTTCCAGAAGCTGACTACAGGAACAGATTTCACACACATGGAAAAGTACAATTTCACTAAGAGCGAACTTGATGAATTTGTCTGAGGACAAATCCTCACCAGCAATGAGCATCCCTTCCTTGAAGAGTCAAAGCTCACTCAGACCCTTTCCTACACAGCCTTAAAAGACAATAAACACAGCCTCAAAAGAAAACCTAGAATGTCTACTAAAAGTAAACAAATCGTTCTGCTAACTGCTCATGAAAAGGTTATTTTTGAAATGGTTTCCTACAAGGAGTTAATGCATTATGTGCTGTCATTTCAGGTTCCAAATGCTTTTGGTATTATGAAGACTTTCACAGATCAGGAATTTATTTATTTTCCCCAAAATAATACAGTGAAGCCTACTAAAAATCTGCTAACACCAAATTGTTGGTGTAAAAAATTAAATAAAAAAATCAAGTCTTCTGCCCATGCCTCTGCCTACATTCAGATTCCCTGCAGTGTACTTCATCTGGGACAAAAAAGAAAAGCCAATACCTCATTAGATAACCAAAGCAGGCAGCTCTGCCAGCACTGCACCTCTTACCTGATCACTATTTCACATTCAGAAGGTCAGGGTTCCATCCTGAAACTTTGCTTGTGCTGTTTGTTTACTTGTCCAAAAGCTTTGTGTCAGCTGGTGTCTGTGTCTACCACTGGGACCAGTATTCTCTGTTCTTAAGAATTTTCCAATGAGCACACCTAAGTAAGTCAACATCTGAGTTCAGATTTCTTTTTACTAGAGCTTACAGGGAAATGTAGAAGACTGTTTGGCTATTTCACATCTTCTCTACATGTGAAGTTGATTTTAGAGTATATTTTGTATAAATTATCCATTATCCAGAAGGGAATCTCTTCATGCAAACAAAAAAATATCCATAATCAAGGTTAATTTAATTTCAGCAGTGTCTTCAATTCCCTAGCTCTGTTTCTTATAACATAAACTTTTCAAACTGAGGACTCTGGCCACGTACTAAGTGAGACACAGAATTCTTGCGACATATATAGAAACATTCTTGAGCTGGCATCACCACTTCTACAGAATATGCCACCACAAAAGGGCCATTTTAGGGAATTTGTCTCACAATTTGCAGATCTATCATCAACAGATAATGCAAAGTGTCAGGAATCTGTCTATGACCTTAGAAAGTTACTATTTCATAGCAGTAGCATTTTTCAAGTAAAGAAATTAAAAAAAAAAATTCAAAAAGGACACACTTATTTTCTGACTTTGGATTCATATTTTGCCACTTTAAACTCAAATATTTTAAAATAATCAATATTTATAAGTTCCCCTGTGATAAAAGTAAGCTTGGATAAGTCATATTACATACAAAAGCATGTTTTCTGTCTTCTTTCTTAAATTTATGCTCTGAACTGCTCCCTGGAAACAATTAGCAGCCAATTTCATTCAATACTTTAAGTGAGATCACTAAATCAAATGCAGTTTATGCGATAGCCCCCCAATCACACCATACACAAGAAAAAAGTATACATGCTAATCAGGAAAGATACAGTTTATTTCCAGTTTTTGCCTTTAAATTATTTTTATCATTGACATTGCCACAAATAAAAGTGTTCTCTCAATTTCTTTCAGTTAAAAAACAAACAAACAAATATTCAAACTTAGCAAACTCACCTGATTTGGTGCAAAAACATATTCTATTTACAACAGGTGCTCCAGATTGTGTCACACATGAACAGTGAAGAAATGTCCATTCTTTAACAGCATGGTTAATAGAACACTATATGTGTTCTATAAACATCCCGTTTTCTTTAGTTTATCTAATTATGCAAGGTAGAACAAGATTTATCTTTGTGCATTTTCTGAAAAATATCAAGAATCAATCAAAGGATAGGTCCTTTTGTTCCTAATGTTCCCAACTTTGAAGCACTTGGATAGAACCTTCTGCCAAACACCACGTATTTCAAGCACATCCTGAGGGCCAAGACTTTCCTTCCGACTGCACCACTTGTGACAACGCTCCGTCAGGAGCAGGGCAGCTGTCACAGCTGTCACCTCCATCTCCTGAAAGGAATGCAGGAGTTTTCTGAAAGGATTGATACCTGAGAAGCTTCTCCTTTCAAATACTCTTCACACACTGAAAGTCTCTTGATATTTCAGGATTTGGAATGTCATAAATCTGAGAAAAATTTTACTTTTCAGGAAGTCTGTCCTGCAGATGCATCCAGTAAGCATCCTCTGAGGACTTCTAAGGATGAATGTCTAAATGCAGAAATAATGTATTTTGAGAGGACAGTTTCAGATTTACTTAAAACTCCACAAACTCTCCAATTTTGTAAGTCCCTGACAGAACAAAATTGTGACAGTAAATCTTTTGAAAGAGCTTGAGGGTAATCTGGAAAATAAAGGCAGCAATACATAGAAAATGAGTGACTTTTGATCTTAATTCATATGTACAATCAATCCATTCTGCTCATGGTTTCTGAAAATCCAAGCTATAGGATACAGGAAAATTCTTTTCAGTATTTACACAGTATAATTCCTTTGCCCTTTTACCATCAAGCTTTCCCCTACTAACCAAGTTCCTGTTTTAGTTGTAAAATTTGGCATGTAAATTAAGAGCAATATCTGCAAAATATTTAGAGAAAAAGTGCCATTTATTTACCCACAGACAGTACGTCAAGACTCAAGATGTCTTCCTTAACCATCCCCTTGTCATTTTATATAACTTCTTCATACTGTAAATTAGAGATTTCTTTGCCCCTAAAAAAAAAATAAAATACAAAATCCAGAAAATATCAACATTTAGGAAGGCTACCTCAAATATTAGGTTCTTATTCCATTATGCAAAGAGCTTCCTTGGAAGAACGACATCCTAATCCATCAGGCTGACATGCAAATAACCTTCCTGTCACATTCATAACACAGTAAATAATGACACAAAGCTACTATTAAAACAGCACCGAAGCATACAAAACAGAAGGTGGTTCTGAAGGCTTGACAATGTTACATATGAGCACACTGCATGGACAATGACTGAGGTAGAGCAAAAGCAGAGAATCATGAGCAAACTTTCAACTGGTACAGAGAGAAACTTCTCCTTTACATCCTTGTTCCTAATTTCTAAATACAGAAAGGCTTTTAAACAACCTGGTCCTGCTGCAGACCCTCAAACTCATAGTTTTAACTTTCAAGCCCTTTCTGATCTACTGGCTGGGTGGCATGTCCAGCTAATCATCAATTGCTTCTCTTACAGACATAGAGTAAAAAGAGAAACAGCCTTTTGCTATGTTTAGTCATCTAGTATTTGGAAACTTAAAACCAAAATATTGTTAGTCCTGGCATTTCAGTAGGGTTGTCAGCTCCTAGCCAGTGGAGCTACTTATTTTTCCTCCTTCCAATTTTTTAATTAAAAAAAATACCCTCAAAACAAAAACAAATAACCAACATCAAACACANAAAATTCAAAAAGGACACACTTATTTTCTGACTTTGGATTCATATTTTGCCACTTTAAACTCAAATATTTTAAAATAATCAATATTTATAAGTTCCCCTGTGATAAAAGTAAGCTTGGATAAGTCATATTACATACAAAAGCATGTTTTCTGTCTTCTTTCTTAAATTTATGCTCTGAACTGCTCCCTGGAAACAATTAGCAGCCAATTTCATTCAATACTTTAAGTGAGATCACTAAATCAAATGCAGTTTATGCGATAGCCCCCCAATCACACCATACACAAGAAAAAAGTATACATGCTAATCAGGAAAGATACAGTTTATTTCCAGTTTTTGCCTTTAAATTATTTTTATCATTGACATTGCCACAAATAAAAGTGTTCTCTCAATTTCTTTCAGTTAAAAAACAAACAAACAAATATTCAAACTTAGCAAACTCACCTGATTTGGTGCAAAAACATATTCTATTTACAACAGGTGCTCCAGATTGTGTCACACATGAACAGTGAAGAAATGTCCATTCTTTAACAGCATGGTTAATAGAACACTATATGTGTTCTATAAACATCCCGTTTTCTTTAGTTTATCTAATTATGCAAGGTAGAACAAGATTTATCTTTGTGCATTTTCTGAAAAATATCAAGAATCAATCAAAGGATAGGTCCTTTTGTTCCTAATGTTCCCAACTTTGAAGCACTTGGATAGAACCTTCTGCCAAACACCACGTATTTCAAGCACATCCTGAGGGCCAAGACTTTCCTTCCGACTGCACCACTTGTGACAACGCTCCGTCAGGAGCAGGGCAGCTGTCACAGCTGTCACCTCCATCTCCTGAAAGGAATGCAGGAGTTTTCTGAAAGGATTGATACCTGAGAAGCTTCTCCTTTCAAATACTCTTCACACACTGAAAGTCTCTTGATATTTCAGGATTTGGAATGTCATAAATCTGAGAAAAATTTTACTTTTCAGGAAGTCTGTCCTGCAGATGCATCCAGTAAGCATCCTCTGAGGACTTCTAAGGATGAATGTCTAAATGCAGAAATAATGTATTTTGAGAGGACAGTTTCAGATTTACTTAAAACTCCACAAACTCTCCAATTTTGTAAGTCCCTGACAGAACAAAATTGTGACAGTAAATCTTTTGAAAGAGCTTGAGGGTAATCTGGAAAATAAAGGCAGCAATACATAGAAAATGAGTGACTTTTGATCTTAATTCATATGTACAATCAATCCATTCTGCTCATGGTTTCTGAAAATCCAAGCTATAGGATACAGGAAAATTCTTTTCAGTATTTACACAGTATAATTCCTTTGCCCTTTTACCATCAAGCTTTCCCCTACTAACCAAGTTCCTGTTTTAGTTGTAAAATTTGGCATGTAAATTAAGAGCAATATCTGCAAAATATTTAGAGAAAAAGTGCCATTTATTTACCCACAGACAGTACGTCAAGACTCAAGATGTCTTCCTTAACCATCCCCTTGTCATTTTATATAACTTCTTCATACTGTAAATTAGAGATTTCTTTGCCCCTAAAAAAAAAATAAAATACAAAATCCAGAAAATATCAACATTTAGGAAGGCTACCTCAAATATTAGGTTCTTATTCCATTATGCAAAGAGCTTCCTTGGAAGAACGACATCCTAATCCATCAGGCTGACATGCAAATAACCTTCCTGTCACATTCATAACACAGTAAATAATGACACAAAGCTACTATTAAAACAGCACCGAAGCATACAAAACAGAAGGTGGTTCTGAAGGCTTGACAATGTTACATATGAGCACACTGCATGGACAATGACTGAGGTAGAGCAAAAGCAGAGAATCATGAGCAAACTTTCAACTGGTACAGAGAGAAACTTCTCCTTTACATCCTTGTTCCTAATTTCTAAATACAGAAAGGCTTTTAAACAACCTGGTCCTGCTGCAGACCCTCAAACTCATAGTTTTAACTTTCAAGCCCTTTCTGATCTACTGGCTGGGTGGCATGTCCAGCTAATCATCAATTGCTTCTCTTACAGACATAGAGTAAAAAGAGAAACAGCCTTTTGCTATGTTTAGTCATCTAGTATTTGGAAACTTAAAACCAAAATATTGTTAGTCCTGGCATTTCAGTAGGGTTGTCAGCTCCTAGCCAGTGGAGCTACTTATTTTTCCTCCTTCCAATTTTTTAATTAAAAAAAATACCCTCAAAACAAAAACAAATAACCAACATCAAACACAGAGTAACCTTTCAGGTTACAACACAGTCTAATCACACCCTTACAGAATCAAAAGTGAAAGGGCAAGTTTTTAATGTTGCTACAAAGTTTTGCCAATTAAGATGCACAGATTAAAGTGTATGATACATTATACTTACTACAATCTCTGTTGTGTTTATTTACTAGAACACTGTTTACCTGATGAGATGGACTAAAAGTTCACAGAAGCAATTTTACTGACAGTCAGACTGGAACTCAAGGAAAGACCTTTTGGAACAAACTAGCAACTCAGATCTGGGTTTAGCCATCTACTCCATTGGACTTTTTTTGTTGGGGAGAGAGAAAAAAATAAAGGTAGGATATAATTTGATTTTTAAAAGACCTTACAAAGTAATCAGATGATGATAAGAGAAAGATATGTTCAATATTAGAAGTGTAGTCACAAGAAGTCAAATGAAAAACAGTATTTCTGAATGCTCTGTTTCTGAGGGAAAGTAAAAAGCCTACCATAACAGGCTGCATATAAGCAGTTTTGCACTTCTTGTGTCTCCAATTGCAATTTAAATAAACTTGGCTTTACCTTTTGTAAGGAATCCTCCATACATATCTTTTCAACTTACAAAACCATATGCATCCCATATGTAAGCTAAAACTTAACTAAATTTTAATAAGTTTTTGCTAAAAGCAAGCACACCAATGAGGTCACGATGGACTGATTTGGGTAGTTTCTTGAGTAAGAAGTCATGTAAATTCTGAAGCGCCTCACATATCTGCCTTAAAATGGCACACCATATAAGAATTCCAGTTGCAAAACAAAGCCAGACTGAGCTCAGGCCCAGCACATAAAAGAAAGAACCAGTTCTGGCTGACCAAGTTAAATCCATGGAACTGCACGGCTTTGAAAACCCAGGCACAGTCTCCTTGGTGCTGTACCTCTGGGATACAGCCCCTTGACACCACAATGGCTCCACCACAGTCGATGTTGTTGCAGTGAAGCCCGTGTCCTGGAGAGGCAGCACAGCCAGCGGCAGATCAGCAGCACCGTGCTGACCCAGCCTCGCAGGACTGCTGCTCTGGCCCGGTAGCCCACGACTCAGCTCCTTCTACCCGCCTGACAAGCGGCTCTGCCTCCTGCAGCAGCAAAACATGCAGAGGTTTTTCTCCCTCCTGCCTTCCCGCTGCAGGGAGCACTCTGTGGAACTCCACCTACCAGAGTCTTATGCAATAAGAATCTGACATTTCAGCCCCAGCACATCATGCTACAAAGCAAAATACAGGTTTATACATACAGCTGGTTTCTTAAAGCAGCCCTCGGGGTGATGAGTCACATCTATAGTAAAAGTTAATGGCTGTAAATATGGCTCAGTCTCAGAATCTGAAGCAGCTGAACCACATGAAAATGTCTTTCTACTTTAGCTATGAATCTATGTCTTGGTGGTTCCACCTCCCCTTTAGATTTTTCCACTCTGTGACAGAGAACAAAGAGATAATGCAGATGGAACCGAGACCACAAAATTTCAGTGTAAACATTAATAGTATCTGGTCTTACTTAAGGATCCATGTTCATTTTTTTGGAAGTGCCAGTGTTATAGCCAAATCACTATCTGAGTCCCCCAAAGTTTCCCAGTAGACACTCCTGGTTGCAGTACTCTTTTGTTTCCTTTCAAAGAAAAAGGCCAATTCATATACTGATGACGAGCTCTCAGGTATAGGCAAATAGCAATATATTGTCAGTGTCTGTGCACAGACACAGGCAGTTTTTACACCTATTTACAGCAAAGTGCAGTGTTACAACATCTGCTCAGGCAGCTGATGGAGACAGCAGTTGTCACAAGTCTACAGAACAGTTTACATGGAAAGCTGTTTCTTAGAGTTAAAAAAAAAAATTCTTTGGAGACATAGTATACTCATATCCCAATCTCAAGAAAACAAATGTTATTCAGAGCAGTTACAAGCATTTGTGCTAACTTTAAAATATCTGAAACAATTGCTTCAACTGGTAATTTAATTCACAATATTTTATTTATAAGAAATTTTCAGGGCTTGCAGCATTCCTCTAGTAAGATATAAAGAAGAAATCTAACTTAAAGAAGTATCAACATCTCCCTCAGAGGAGCTAAATACAAGATCTTTAGAGTTAGCTCCCAAAGACTCTGGCTATGTGGGAAAATAAATCAAAGGATGGTGCCATCTCTAATGGGAACCAGAGAGGCAATCTCACCACAGACTCAAAAAAACACATAGGCACATTTTCAAAAACTAAATAGGGCATTTAACAGTGAACAAAAACATAAGAGCTTGGGCTCAACTCTAAAACCACACTGGCACAGAAAGATGAAAAAAGTTCTCTTAAATGGGTTGAAGTTATTTTGTTTGTGCTCCTCGCCAATAGCATTAATACCCAGCACGCCATCTCAGCAACAACTATTCCCAATTCAACATATCATTTATAAACGTGCTGTACATGGGACTACCAGGCTGCAGACCACTGAGAAGGCACTGCACTTCTTGTTAAAATAAAAAAATCAGCTGAGGAAATAATTTGGTATCCCTTTATACCAAAAGCAGGACGGTCATGCAATGAGAACTCATTCTTCTGCAATCAGACATAGGACAAAAGCACTCCTGCAATTACCAGGATCAGCAAGAAAAAACAGTCAGAACTTCTTTAATAGGGCCACTGATTATATGAATGCCTTCCAGAATTCCCTTATTTTAGCTACTATTCTTAACACAAGTGCTGCAGAAGCACAAAGCCATAATACTACTCCTAAAGTCTCTACTAGAAAGTGTGAAAATAGGTCTTAGGGGAACAGAATGTTAGATAAGATTTGGTTAAAGAATGAGGCACAAAACACAGCATCCTTAGGGATTACATTTAAAAGACCAACACTTTCCTGTAATACACATTCCTTGAACAAATTAAGCAAATACTTTCAACGTTGGAGCCTTGTCTGTGTACAGTACATGCCTCTACAGCTAAAAGCTGGTAAGAGCCCCCAGAAACAGCAAAGCAAGACCAAAAGCGTTAATGCCTGCCCCCCCTAGTGACCAATTGTTTAAGAAACTGAGTGGCAGAAAATGCTCTTCAGAAGATATAGCAAGGTTTAACATAAACTCAACTGTAAATGTTTGGAGAGAAATATTTTAAAAACAAAACAAAATCAAAATGAACCAACCAAACAAAAACCTAAGAAAACCCCACACACATTAAAAAAAAAAAAACCACACACAAAAAAAACCAACCCCCAAAACAAACCACCACACAACACAAAAACACACACAAAACAAAACTCAACCAAAACAACAACAACCACCACCAAAACAACAAACCAAAACACAAACAAAAGGTTTCTATGCAGAAAAGCTTCTTTCCTGTGAGGGTGATGGAGCCATGGGACAGGCTGCCCAGAGTCTCCATCTCTGGAGAGATTCCAAACCTGCCTGGACAATGGGATCCTGAACACCCTGCTCTGGGTGACCCCGCTGGAGCTGGAGTTTGCATAAGATGATCTCTAGAGGACCCTTCCAACCCCTGCTATGCTGTGATTCCACCAAATACTCAACCCATGGAAAGCCATCACTCCTGAATTCCAAGGAAGATCAAAAATCAATCCTGAAATTTGTTGTTAATGGTTTTGACCAAATTCTGGCAGAAGTGCACAAATATGGCTAAAATAAACCAAACTAAATTATGCTGGAAGTAAGTAAAACAAGCTCTCCCAAGCCTCTGTGCTCAAATTTGGCTTGTGCTTGAGGTAAAGGCTGACAATTGCTTTGCTCTGTCTGAATCAGACTATAAAAAAAAATGCAGTTTCAACACTAAATGCACTCATAGAAAAAACATGGTTTTATATACGTGTTACTCCAAGTAACACTAGAAGACAACTATAGTTTGTTTAAAAGAGGGGGAAAAAAAGCTAGAACAACAAAAAAAAAAGCATTTCACAAGTATGTATTTTGAGAAACACCAAACATAAAGCACAGTCAAAATTACAAGTCCTACTACAAGATGTAGTAGGGCCCCCCACAGTGCAGTGTGGGCTGTATGTGACTCACCACATGACATCAGAAGGAGCTAAGCACTCCCAGAGGTCTGGTTTGTCCATCAGAACAGACTGAAGGGGAGCAGAAATAACCTGACAAAGCTTAACTGGTTTTATTCATGATCTTGCAGTCACACAGGCAGAGCTTTGCTCCACTGGCCAGGCAAACTGCGAACTTTCACTAGCACCAAATTCAACACCCTATTTCCAAATGAGGCACTTTAAAATACGGGTTGTCTTGACCATGCACAAGTAATTTTGACAGCAAATCCTAGAAAAGTCACCTACTTTGTTGGACACCTTACACTAAAAAAACAACACCTGCAACATTCCTAACTCGTTAATAATCACAAAATCCATCTGGTTGGAAAAGACCTTTAAGATCATGAAGTCCAACCTCCTTTCAGGGAGCTGTGGAAAGCGAGGTCTGCCCTGAGCCTCCTTTTCTCCAGGCTGAACAACCCCAGGTCTCTCAGCTGCTCCTCAACACCTGTGCTCTAGACCCCTAGCCAGCTTTGTTGCCCTTCTCTGGACACATGAAACAAAACTGTGCTTTTCTCAGACGTAGTCAGGTCCTATGTCTCCTCCAGCTACTAAACAAAGTCAGGCAATGGTTTTGTCAGACTTCTTCCAGTTAATAGAACTGGACTATTAACAGAAGCATACTGAAAGTACAACTGTTCCTGCTTATTTTACTCAGCAGACCACCAACAGTCCTGAACAGTGCAACGTGCATTACCTTACAAAGAGGTAAGAAGTACAACATGGAGCCACCAACTTCAGTACTGAGGTGGAAGGGAACAGTAGAGGATTGTTCAACGGGATACTATATAGCTGCTTTTAAATCCAGCAATGCCATTGTTTGTGTAGGTATTTGTATACCTGCTCTTGTGAGAGAATTAGGAGTAGGTATGAAAGAGTTCAGAAAATTATCTGTGCAACTTCACACAAGCAGCAAAGTTTTTTCACTTTGCAGGAATTAAGACTATCTCCTGATCAGAGTTTTAAGCAAATGAAGGTTCAGGTCTTAAGCCTTTCTTTTAAATTGGGCTGCAGTGCTTTCAGCATCTTCAAATGTAAAAACTTCACCATAAAATGAGATTTATTCCAGAACCCAGAAAAGAGGATGAAGCTCCAGCTATGTAACCAGTAGGAACTTTCACTAGGATAGGAAGATGATGTTTTCCAACATTTCCACAGAAGCAAGACCTATTTTTCCCTTCTACACCTTTTCTCACATTGACTTTGTAATATTCTTTCTCTAAATCAATTTTTAAGTACTAGAGTTACAGTAATATCCAATGCCCATCACATACAGGCTCAGTTTGGAATACACAATGTCTTCAAACACACACACCTGTCTTCTGAGCCTGACAAAAATACCAGATCCTCTCACTCGAAACTCAACCTTTCCTTTATTTTATGATGAAATAACCTTACAGTCTACAAAACACCAATACTAGGTATTGAGCATTTAGGAATCCACTCATATGTAGAAGCCATAGTGAATTATTAAGTCATTTTACCATTTTTTAATACAAGAAGAGCAGAACTAGTGCACATCAGCCAAAGCTGGCCCATTTATAAAATGAAACTGAAATCAGAAGTTTGGGTTTTTGTTCTTTATGGGTTGATGGTGGGTTTTGTCTGTTTAAGAGTCATATATATTCCAATTTTTTTTGGCATTTTTACAATTTCTCAAACATTCCATAAATATTTATTATAGTTCTTTATATATTTAATAGTTATTTAAATATTATTTTTATTTTCCATGGGTTTTCAATTAGACACCCAAAAAGTTTATTCTTTAAACTCTTGTAATAAGATAGTCTGGGGGCCTTATAAGTTTCCCTTTGTGAAAACAGAAGGCTGATGTTGATAGAAATCACACACATTCTTACCAGCACTGAGTATGGTTTTAGCACTCTGCACTATACTGGAAGGTCTTACAATTCCCGAAATGCCTGCAGACAAGAAAAGCACACAGATGTTACCCATCTTAGCAGTTTTGTGTGGACTGTTTTATACTCCAACATACACAAAAAAGTTCAATATTTTTCAAGTTATAGCCTGAAAGTAAAACATACACTTAAGCTTAAGAAGTTTATTTCTGTTCTGCTTTGTCATGCTAATTGAAAGTCTTCTCTAAGCTGTTTTAACTTATTTTATGTATAACACAGAAAAAAACCCCACAAAACCTACAAAACACCAAATGATATGAAAATAGGCAACAACCAGTAGGAATTGATCAAAGTAATTTATTTACTGTTCCCATTTCCTAAGATCATGAGTCACAATGGATTCAGAACTGTTTCATCTAAGTGCTGGTACATTCACTTTCTAGAGCAGAACAAATTTCACTTCTGTGTGAGATTGTGACTTGGCACATCTCTGGCCCAGCAGAGTTGCTGATGTTGTGCAATGTTTCTTTGGTTTCTTTAAATTACCAGCTTTGAGACATAAGGCTCTTTACCACTTTGCACTATGGCACATTCAGTTCTTAGAGTCCATGGGTTCTTAGTTATTAATGGAATAGGATAAAAAACTTTAAATCTCTTTTTGAAAAGTATTAAGTTTTATCTAACATATATATAAAAGTATACTGATAGGTACAGAACAAAACTACTGTACATTACTAAATACTTAAGAATGTAGAAATGCAACAGTCCTAGAGTTCATCTTCCAAATTTATTATTCTGCATTAACCAGAATGTAGAATATAATTTCAAATATTATTTTCATATCCTTCTTTCAAAGGCACTTCTATAATGACAAATAAAGTTTAGGGAAATGCATTAATAAGTAACAGGGATACAATACTCTACCAAAAATAATTGTGGGGTGAATGAGGTAGGGGTGGATAGGAAGGGATGGAAACAAATCTTACAGAGCTAGTAAAATACCTGGGGACAATGCAACTCAACTTGTAATCAGCTTGGACTTGTAGGGCTACCAAATTGCTTTTTCTGACCTTACCTTTACCTCAATTCCTGAATTAGGAAAGTCTTTTGGCCACAAAAGTGAAAGAGGGGTTAGATTTGTTCTCCTAAGAGTATAAAGCCCCTGACATTATATGATTCTTCATTCTAGAATGGAGGATGGTGAGACACTGGAACAGGTTGCCCAGGGAAGCTGTGGATGCTCCATCCCTCAATGTGTTCAAGACCAGGCTGGACAGGGCTTTGAGCCACCTGGTCTAGTGGGAGGTGTCCATGCCCACTGCAGGGGGTTTGGATGTAGATGATCTTTAAGGTCCCTTCCAACCTAAACTATTCTATCATTCTACGATGCTATAAACTGCTTCACTGGAGAAGACTGGATCTATCCAGTGTTTTGTTACTGAGCTGCTGAACCACCATGCACTGCCCACAGTCACAGCCATGCCTGCAACACCCAACACAAATAAATACAACCTCAACGATGATCAGCTCAGGGGGGACAACTCAGAGCTCTAAAATTCTGCAGTTCACGGCACTGAAGCTCCTGTTCCTAGGTTCAGCTGTCACCACATTACTGCTGCACCCAGACAGAGTAGCATAGAAGCTGTGACAGACTGGCAGGAAATCTGGGTGTCCCATGTTGTCAGTGGAGACCTGCCACTCACAGGAACTCTATTTCCCCAAACAGAAACCAGGTTAAGGGCTCCCTCCACAGCTGGCCAGTCACTAGTGGCTCTCAGGTGTCTAGGGAGTGGTGTTTGCTGTGCTCAGGGAGCTTCCAAAATGTGCCACCTGGAACTAAGATGTGTCAGGTCCTTTAAAGAATTAAAGAACTCTTCAGGTACTAAATGCTTTCATTTTTTCTGCAGTATAAACATATATACATATGTACAACAAAACACTGATGTCTGCAGCATTAGCTTTAACTTGCTCATGCAATATAATCTTGCCCCAGAGAAGCTATGATGATGTGAAATTCCTCAACCTTTTCCTTCAAAGCTTGAGTTCTCTGTCAGAGCTCCCCTATCCACACTTAGCAGGAGGACAGCGAAGGGAAACACCAGCAAGCCAGATGAACTGAGCATTGCAATGTCCGATTGGAAGTATTTAGATGATGTAACATCAGCCAGCAAAATACTGAAGATTTAAGCACCCCAAATAGAGTCACATGGTCTAAGCAGGCCACACTAGCTCCTGAAGACTATTTCTTTCAGGACCCAAACCAAAAGATACCTTTCCATATCATTAGGAATGCTATTGGCTAGGATTTCAGATAACCTCTTTGCAATAAAACAAATCAAAACCCACACTTTTAGGAATGTATGTCATGATCAATCTCTTGCTTTCTTCATTCTGTTCTCTAAATTATTCTTCTGAAATAGAAGAATATATACATTATCTATCATGTCTTAGCACATCTTAACATGATTACAGACATTGATCTAGGCCTACCTTGATGCACCACAAATCCACAGTCAGGGTCATGGGCTACTTGCAGTAAAATCTCTTCCACATCTCTGTTTTTCCCAGGAGGGTTTACCAGAGAAGTTATCTTTTGTTGCAGAGTCCTTGGCAAAGCCATCAGCTGTGCAAATTGACCCTCTGGACTTTTATCAATCTGAATGTTATTAAAAATAAGACAGTAAAGGCAATCCATGTTAAAAAAGGAAGTTCTTGTTTTCAAAGAAGCACCAAAAGTCTTTTGCCTGTCTTTGACCTCTGATAACTCTCTCACACAATCCATTTCACTTGTGAAAGTCATTGGCAGCACTCATGAGAACTTCCCAAGCACTGGGAAACGCAGTATCTCAGTGCTGAACCTGAAGAGTTAACTCAATGCAAAGATCTTCATTTTTATCCAAGGGAAGACTAATGTCCACACATGATCTTGCTGACTCCACAGGCAACTTTTCACTCAAACTGTACCATGTCTGCTCTGTGCAATTTCATTTGGAAACATAACTGTACTATAATGAAAAGAACAAAGTTCCCAAAGGACCATTTAGCTCCGTTTATTCTGCTTGACTATAATCAAACTACACACACATTTCAAGTTTAGGTTGAAAAACATTTTCTCTGCTTTAAACTCAAACCACATCTGGCTTGTGTAATTTGAAGGAAACATTCATTCCATGTTTTCCAAACTAAATCAGAAATGCAATAGCCCTTTTTTGAATCCCCTGATACCAACATACAGGCCTGTACATATTTATATAAAATGTAAGCACAAATCCTGTAAAATGCATCACAAAGCAGATCTCTCCAAAACCAGAAGAAAATATGAAGAGCTCGATTCCTCCCACACAACTTTTCACAGTTTGTGGAGACATCACACAGGAGTCTGGTTGCCCTGTACACTCCCTTCAGTCAATGGGGAGAAAATGATATCCAGATGAATCACCCACTGACTGCACTGACAATGAGCAGGCTCTTCACACGACGTGGGAGGAATCTACGCCTGAAACAGAACTGTCAGAACAAGTGTCTGCCTTCAGTTGTTTTTAAGGAAATGTTTTAAGAAGTAATTTTCTCTGTAACTCTGAAGACATATTTTTGGAGAAGGGGTCTCTATTGTCTGCTAAACAGCACTCTGAATAGCAGGTGTCCTATTCAGTCTGGCAAATAACCAGACTACAGGTGTGAGGAGTGGAATACTAAAGCATTTGTCTCAAAAACACCAGTAAAATCTACAGCCTTAATGACTATTATGGAATCATGGAGAGATTCCTTATCCAAAAACATATTTGTAGTACACTACCAGGATTTGTTTAATGGTAACACAACAGGGAGTATTATTCTAACTAGCCATTTTCTTGGAAAAAGCATTACTGATTCTTCAAAAATTAAATACTTCTCCCACTAAAGACACTGGTCATTTTGGATACCTATTTCCCAAATACTAGAAAAATATTGTTTTAGTAATAGTTATTTAAAGATAATGATAGAATTCCATTTGAGTTTAGGCACCTGATACTCATAACTAGCACTCTAAGGGTCTTTGTGACATGCAGTTTTTGATGGCAAAAAGCTGCACCTTTAAGTTACAGCCTAATTTGTTTAACACATACTGTGTGTTTATTCATCACTTTCTAGGCTTTTTTTAGTCTCAAGAACACTTATTTTAAAATTATCTCCTCTTGTTCCCTCACTGGGGCTCTAGTTCTGTGTCCATACTAACCTGGAATGAATGGTATTTCAAGCATGTCTTCTGGTTGCAGAATTAACTATACAACAAAAACAACACAAGCAGCAAGCACAGCAGCTACAACTGCTCTCCTTAGCGTATGGCGCCGTTCTTGCCTTCTGTCAGCATGAGAAAGCACTTCCACTTGCTTGTTTCATAAATGTTTTGAAGAAGAACACTTGCCTCCAGCCTTCCCAGATGGTGCTTATAGACCACTTGAGGGCAGTCCTGCAGTATGTTACTGTACAGCTTCTGGAAATGGGGAACGTTGGGTTTCACAATGTTCTGCACTTTTAATCGGTCTTCTCCTATCACCATTCTGAAATCACCTTGTCAAGAAATGAGAAACAGCTAATTTGTTAAGAAAAAATGGAAAACTCAAATAAGGAGAACATGGCAAATCAGTATAGTACAACACTGTCACCTAAAACTTTATTCTCCAATTCTACCACTGCCTATATAATCCACAATAAGGTTCACCTTCTAACAGTCAAAAAGTACTATTCAAATACCTTCAAGAACAGAAAATAAGACTCAGAATTGTTACATGGCCTCTGATATGCTGTAATGTCATCAATCCGCACATCCATGTTTTCATTCGGACAACAAAAATATTTCAGCTGTCAAATTCAGCCTTGAAAGCAGCAGTAACACAATTCTGTTCTCTGAAATCATACACCATTTTCTCACTTTTACATTCAGGGGATCAATGTTGCTGCATGGTGGCAACTTGCTGGTGTGACTTAGTTTATTTCAGTTCATGCCAAGCTGCAAAACAGACACTTCCCATTCAAACAGTACTGACTCACTGCTCACAAAAAAAATACATTAAAAAAAACCCACACAACAGGATAAACATTTTTCACATTAAAGCATGAACAACTCTTTTCAGCAGGCACCAAGGAGACTGATTAGAGTAACACATAAAATCAATTCTGTCTACTGGTACAACCTGCTGGAAAGTTTAAGACTTAAGAAAACAGCAGCAAAATAAAGTACATGTAAACAGTAATTGACAGCCCTTTTCTTGAACATTCCAACTGGAAGTCTTGTTGCTTTNACCATTTAGCTCCGTTTATTCTGCTTGACTATAATCAAACTACACACACATTTCAAGTTTAGGTTGAAAAACATTTTCTCTGCTTTAAACTCAAACCACATCTGGCTTGTGTAATTTGAAGGAAACATTCATTCCATGTTTTCCAAACTAAATCAGAAATGCAATAGCCCTTTTTTGAATCCCCTGATACCAACATACAGGCCTGTACATATTTATATAAAATGTAAGCACAAATCCTGTAAAATGCATCACAAAGCAGATCTCTCCAAAACCAGAAGAAAATATGAAGAGCTCGATTCCTCCCACACAACTTTTCACAGTTTGTGGAGACATCACACAGGAGTCTGGTTGCCCTGTACACTCCCTTCAGTCAATGGGGAGAAAATGATATCCAGATGAATCACCCACTGACTGCACTGACAATGAGCAGGCTCTTCACACGACGTGGGAGGAATCTACGCCTGAAACAGAACTGTCAGAACAAGTGTCTGCCTTCAGTTGTTTTTGAGGAAATGTTTTAAGAAGTAATTTTCTCTATAACTCTGAAGACATATTTTTGGAGAAGGGGTCTCTATTGTCTGCTAAACAGCACTCTGAATAGCAGGTGTCCTATTCAGTCTGGCAAATAACCAGACTACAGGTGTGAGGAGTGGAATACTAAAGCATTTGTCTCAAAAACACCAGTAAAATCTACAGCCTTAATGACTATTATGGAATCATGGAGAGATTCCTTATCCAAAAACATATTTGTAGTACACTACCAGGATTTGTTTAATGGTAACACAACAGGGAGTATTATTCTAACTAGCCATTTTCTTGGAAAAAGCATTACTGATTCTTCAAAAATTAAATACTTCTCCCACTAAAGACACTGGTCATTTTGGATACCTATTTCCCAAATACTAGAAAAATATTGTTTTAGTAATAGTTATTTAAAGATAATGATAGAATTCCATTTGAGTTTAGGCACCTGATACTCATAACTAGCACTCTAAGGGTCTTTGTGACATGCAGTTTTTGATGGCAAAAAGCTGCACCTTTAAGTTACAGCCTAATTTGTTTAACACATACTGTGTGTTTATTCATCACTTTCTAGGCTTTTTTTAGTCTCAAGAACACTTATTTTAAAATTATCTCCTCTTGTTCCCTCACTGGGGCTCTAGTTCTGTGTCCATACTAACCTGGAATGAATGGTATTTCAAGCATGTCTTCTGGTTGCAGAATTAACTATACAACAAAAACAACACAAGCAGCAAGCACAGCAGCTACAACTGCTCTCCTTAGCGTATGGCGCCGTTCTTGCCTTCTGTCAGCATGAGAAAGCACTTCCACTTGCTTGTTTCATAAATGTTTTGAAGAAGAACACTTGCCTCCAGCCTTCCCAGATGGTGCTTATAGACCACTTGAGGGCAGTCCTGCAGTATGTTACTGTACAGCTTCTGGAAATGGGGAACGTTGGGTTTCACAATGTTCTGCACTTTTAATCGGTCTTCTCCTATCACCATTCTGAAATCACCTTGTCAAGAAATGAGAAACAGCTAATTTGTTAAGAAAAAATGGAAAACTCAAATAAGGAGAACATGGCAAATCAGTATAGTACAACACTGTCACCTAAAACTTTATTCTCCAATTCTACCACTGCCTATATAATCCACAATAAGGTTCACCTTCTAACAGTCAAAAAGTACTATTCAAATACCTTCAAGAACAGAAAATAAGACTCAGAATTGTTACATGGCCTCTGATATGCTGTAATGTCATCAATCCGCACATCCATGTTTTCATTCGGACAACAAAAATATTTCAGCTGTCAAATTCAGCCTTGAAAGCAGCAGTAACACAATTCTGTTCTCTGAAATCATACACCATTTTCTCACTTTTACATTCAGGGGATCAATGTTGCTGCATGGTGGCAACTTGCTGGTGTGACTTAGTTTATTTCAGTTCATGCCAAGCTGCAAAACAGACACTTCCCATTCAAACAGTACTGACTCACTGCTCACAAAAAAAATACATTAAAAAAAACCCACACAACAGGATAAACATTTTTCACATTAAAGCATGAACAACTCTTTTCAGCAGGCACCAAGGAGACTGATTAGAGTAACACATAAAATCAATTCTGTCTACTGGTACAACCTGCTGGAAAGTTTAAGACTTAAGAAAACAGCAGCAAAATAAAGTACATGTAAACAGTAATTGACAGCCCTTTTCTTGAACATTCCAACTGGAAGTCTTGTTGCTTTAGCTCTGTTCACACAGTAGAGCCAATTTCAATATTTTACAGCATGGGTAACAGATATCCCAAGTTTCTGGCTAATTGATTTTCTCCAGCCTGTCCAGGTCAAACTGGATGGCAGCACAGCTCTGGTATCTCAGCCACTCCTCACAGTTCTGTACCATGTGCAGACTGGCTGAAGGTCCATTCTGTCCCTTCATCCAGATCATTGATGAATGTGTTGAACTAGACTGGACCCAGTCCTGACTCCTGGGGAACATCATGAGCTACAGGCTTACACCTACACACTTACACTTATTTTCTATGAATAAGCACAAACAGTCTTTCCAAGCTGTTACGTAACACAGCATTAAAACAGAGTTGTTGCATCACGTGAGCACGTAGGTCGAAAGCAAAGGAGCAATCAACTTAGCATACATTAGACTTCTCCTCTGGTACAACAGCTCCAGCTTTTTTCCTCAGTGACTGTAGATACTGTGTACTAACCAGAGTAGGAGAGTCCTGCGATCTGTAGGTAAAGGTCTTCTTCAGAGAAGCTCTCTGGCAGCATGAGGAAGGCAGCAGTGACTGCACTCTTCAGGTTGCTCACCAGAGCTGCCTGCAGCCTGCTGTTCTCGCTCTGTGTCAGTATCTTCACCTGAAAAAGCAGGGTCAGGAAAGTGCTGCTGAAGACAGAGCTAGAAATGGTCCTCAATCCAGTGTGAAAACACTCCCAAACACAAACCAGGTTGTTTTCAAAGGGAAATAATATGCTCAGCTTCAAAATCTGAACTCCTGAAACACTGCAGTAGTGACACTGTTTATGAACAAATTTTAAGTAGTTCAGACAGCTTGAACTGCTCCAGGAAGATGGAGTGTGAGAGCTATCAGCCAGGCATGACACGGATAAGGATGATTCATGGGGTATATCTGGAAGATCACAATTTATTCTGGTGTGACAGTATACAGAGATTTCAGTTAAATAACAGTAGAGACTTTACCATGATTACGTATTTTAAATGAGGGATGTTTTCAGTTTTATAAATAAGCATGGCCCTCAGTCATCACAACAGTGTAAAGCAGGAAATGTGCCATCTTCACTGGGAGGAAATTCATATACAAGAATCTGGGGGTGTGTGTAAACAAAGGGAATACAAACAACATACACAAAGTTTCATTCTAGAATGGCAGGTGCCAAAAGCACTGTTCCAGTTTGCCATTTAGTTACATCCACACACTGCTGAATGTCACTGTAAAAGGAATTTTCCATTCTCTTTAAAAAGAGAATGTTCTTACCAATTTGGACAATGGAAAAATTCTGTAACAAGTATGCGCTCTCTCACTTCCTTCACAGGACTGTATACTATAAAAATCCCTGAACTTCCCCAAAACCTCTGAAGAATACAAGATATTTCTACACATTATTCATATTCCTCTTTCACCTCATTTCAATTTAACACTTCCTTCATTTCAGAGTTTCTCCAGGACAAAAGTAAAGAGCTTCTTACACCGAAGTAGATACTGAATTTTTGTTAAACATACAGCGTAACATTTGGTAACATAAAACCTGTATCATGCTGGAACATGTTTCTGGAGACAGAGACTAGATAGTCTCAGCCAGCAGTGCTGAGACGATCTAGTCAAACTTTCACCCCAAACTTTTAGTTAAAAGCATCTTTAACTTCTGTTCCAAAATGTGAACAGGCTTCTCCTCTACTTCCCTCTCCTCTTGAGACATTTTAACTTGCTGCCACCTGCTGAAATCACTCTAAGTCAGGCACTCAGAGAAAAGACAACGCAATGTTTATGATACAAACACAACGAAGAAAAACCAATACACCTAACACATGGTTCAGTCAGTTACAGACACTTTAACACAATGATATAGACAGTCACTGCAAAGAAAAGTTGCTTTCATCTTTAGAGATTTCTGTATTTAACTGTGTTAATTTTTGGTAACTCCTGCATTTTGACTAAAAGGTTAATATTGCATTTAAAATCAAAGAGCTTTTGAATTCTAGTTGAGTTATTCAAAATTTACTAGAGGCAGAAAACTAATTAATATACTTACCTTTAGTTGTTTCTCCACACAACACTGCATATTCGCCACAACATGGAATATCCCTTCCTTTCAGAGAGATCAGCCCTCTAGAACCAGACTCCTAGATCAGGGCAGGTCATTTGTTCAGTAGTGACACGCAGACCCTTAACAGTTAAAACTACAAGGGACTGTTTTCCATCCCTGTTGTTTCTCTCCCATCAAGACAGAGAAGTGAACAGACCAACAGTTACCGGTTTTTGTAGGCGTCCAGCGACATAGAGGGTTTTCCAGTGAAGTAAATCATCAATCAAGGTATCAGTGCTAATTACACCATACTTTATCATCTGGAAATAAGCAAAATAAAGGCTTTTGAAAACCCATATTTCTGCACTATTTTCACTACTTACTATAACCGCCTTTAATTCTAAAGAACACAAACCTCCTATAAAATCTGGATGCAGAACAGAATTTCGTAGCAAAGTTCATTGGTCCTTAAAATAAAAGCCAAAATCCCTTTTTGCATAAAGTGAACACGGCTTAAAACCCCAAACTCTTGACTCATACAGATGCCTTAAATGAACTAGCAAGGACATAATACACAACTTTATCTGCCTCTCCAACTTTCTCTGTAGAATTCTGACATGTACCCACCATTAATGCAACCATGTCTGCTCTAAGGAACTTTCATTTGGTAGAAGGAGCTCACTTTCCCTACATACAGTTTCCTGTCACATGGCAGCAGTTATCTCAAACCAACACCAAGACAGCCACCCACAGTGTCCCTTCCCCTGACTCGCATCCCCACCCCTCCTCACCAAACACAGCCTTCCAACACCAACACAGGAGCTGCATGTGCTGAACAAGTGCTGCTTACCTAGAATTAGTCATTATACCCAAGCTTCCCAGGTCAGGATGTCAATCATTTAATCACAAAGATGTCGATTCCAGCTCACTATGTTAAATTTTTCCATTTTATGTCCAAACACTCAGACTCCCCTTGGCCTTAACTACATAGTCAAGTGATGAAATCAGGGCCTTGTTTCCCCACCACACACTTTCCAAGCACCAAAATTGTCAGTCAGCAAGCAGCAAGACATATAAATCCAGTTTCTGAAGTGCTTTAGTTGTAAATGCCAAACATTGTTCCCACTTTTAAAGCATGAGAGCAGCTGCTCCGGTTGTTCTTTAATTAATAGGCCATTTGTGAAACAGTTTAGACATATAAATATTAAGATACCACAGGTTTAGCACCAGTTACAATTTACAAGATTTGCTCCCTGCACAGAAATCTGCTTTAAGCTAATCATTCCAATGCTTCACACACACACACTTGACTTCATTTACTCCAACTCCTTGTACTTACCCTACCATTACATGGTACTAAAGTATTATAGTAGATCCCTGCTCCGTAGCTCTGTATACTACTGATCTGTTTTGGCCCAAAAACTTTTAGGAAGGAATAATGACTCCTGTTCTTTAACAAGTTCATCATATGCCAGGTCACCGAGTCATCAACAGCAAACACGAAGTCCAACATATTGTTCTATAGATAATGAGAAAAGCATTGGTGTTTATACGTGAGGAAGCAGTCAGTGCTCATCATATTAATGTAAAATATACACAGGATCAAATTACCAGATAATAATTTTCACAAGCAAAAACAACCCCAAACAAACAAAAACACAAAAAACCCACAACAAACAAACAAACAAAAAACACCCCAGAAAGACTAATTTCAGACACAATTAAAAGGCTCTAAAGAAGTTTTATTTTTTTTTAGCCAGTCTAGTGAGATGGTCAAAGATTTTCCTGTCTTCCTAGTTAAGGGACCAACCTCCAACCCACTGGACCAGAAGAACATGGGATGCATCTCCATCATCCTGGTTCACAGCTCAGCACAACAGATTGAAGTGCTGAGGAACAGGACTTTTACTGGACACAAGGGCATGAACTGGGAGATACAAAGTCAGCTGAGAGCCAGCAGCAAGAAACTGCACTTCTTGTGCATTCCCTTTCTTGTAAACAAAACCACTCAGACTCCAAAGATTTGTAACATACATGCCTGACTCTTCTGAAGAAAGCAGTCCAAGCACTCCCCGTACAGAGACGAGCTGACAGCTCAGACCCATAGCAAAAGAGTATTTGGGGTGACATGACTTCAAATTCATTAGGTCTACCTCTCTGTGGCTCACTAATTCTGGCCTGCATCTTAGCTAATTAGTTAATACTGCTAAGAAGATATTTATTTATATACGTTTATATAGTTTGTATTTGTGTCCAGTGTTGCTCAGTTCCAGGTGCAGAACCTGACATTTGTTCCTATTAAATTTCATGCCACTGATGATCACTCAGTGCCACAATCTATTCAGATCCCTCTGCTATGCCTCTTCTCCCTCTGTTAGCTACCTTTTTTTACCATTCTTTTGTGAGGATGAGGGATGTTAAAGCTCTGAAATCAGCATCATCCTCTGTTTCTAGATTTTCTCCAGTAGTTCCCTGTCTAATGAGTAATATTAACGAGTAACACATTTTTTTGAAAGTGGAAAACGTACACACACACATAAAAAATCGATACATAAAATCACTATTTCCACACAGCTCTACCCTGAACACCGAGGAAGCACCAGGAAAGGCACTCCAATGTGACAACAACTTTTCCTTCGGTCACCCTCACGGGGTNTCAGACTCCAAAGATTTGTAACATACATGCCTGACTCTTCTGAAGAAAGCAGTCCAAGCACTCCCCGTACAGAGACGAGCTGACAGCTCAGACCCATAGCAAAAGAGTATTTGGGGTGACATGACTTCAAATTCATTAGGTCTACCTCTCTGTGGCTCACTAATTCTGGCCTGCATCTTAGCTAATTAGTTAATACTGCTAAGAAGATATTTATTTATATACGTTTATATAGTTTGTATTTGTGTCCAGTGTTGCTCAGTTCCAGGTGCAGAACCTGACATTTGTTCCTATTAAATTTCATGCCACTGATGATCACTCAGTGCCACAATCTATTCAGATCCCTCTGCTATGCCTCTTCTCCCTCTGTTAGCTACCTTTTTTTACCATTCTTTTGTGAGGATGAGGGATGTTAAAGCTCTGAAATCAGCATCATCCTCTGTTTCTAGATTTTCTCCAGTAGTTCCCTGTCTAATGAGTAATATTAACGAGTAACACATTTTTTTGAAAGTGGAAAACGTACACACACACATAAAAAATCGATACATAAAATCACTATTTCCACACAGCTCTACCCTGAACACCGAGGAAGCACCAGGAAAGGCACTCCAATGTGACAACAACTTTTCCTTCGGTCACCCTCACGGGGTGCCCAGCACACAGGCCCCGGGCACCCCACGGCTCCATTTTTAACGCCCTGATCCAGAGCCAGTGGTCGGGAGGCCTCGACGGCACCCGCCCCGCTCACCGCTACAACGCGGCCGTCGGGGACCCTGGCGCTCTGTCATTTGAGGTTTGCCCCTTTTCGTGCCAAGGCCGAGCTTGCAGCTCCGGAGAAGGCACCGCGTTGCCTCCAAGACGCTCACCGACGCGCAGAAGGCCCGAGGCCGCTCTCCCGCCTGCCTCCGCCACACACCGAGGCGGCTCGGGATGGCCGGGCCGGGCCGGATGAGGCCGCCGCGCTCACCTCGCCGTGCCCGGACGGAGCTCCCGCCTGCCGGAAGACCCCGGACCCATAAGCGAAAGCCAGGCTGAGCTCCTGAGGGAACTGCGCCAGCACCCGCCGGAACTTCACCGCCGAGCTCGACAGCACCGGCAACGCCATAGCGCCCGCCGGGCAGCGCCCGGCCCCCGCCGCTCCCTCCTCCCCACCCGGCCGAGAAGGAAGCGGCGCCTGCGCGGGGTAGAGCGGCCGCAGCCCGGCGGGGGGGTGGCGCCGGCGCACACCGCCCCCTGACGGCCGGAGCGAGGATTGACNTGCAGCTGGGACGGGGTAGCGCTGGAGACAGACACAAACTGGGAGGGAGGTGGCTGGAGATCGACCCTTCCTACAGGAAGGAGCTGGGGGTGATGGTGGTGGGTTGTAGGGCACTGGCACCTGGAGGGCCACCTGCATCCTGGGGGCATCAAACACAGCATGGCCAGCTGCTCAAGAGAGGACATTGTCCTGCCGTGGTCAGCCTTGGTGCAGCCACACTGTGTGCAGTGCTGGGCCCCACTGTTACAGAAGGATGTGAAGGTCTTTGAGTGTGCCCAGGGAAGGTCGACAGAGCTGGCAAAAGGGGCTAGAAGGTTTGTTAAGAACAGAGTAGAGGATGGCCTGCTGGAAAGCAGCTCTGCAGAGTTTGGAAACTCTCACCTTGGAGTCCTGGTGAGAGAAGAGTGTGGGCAGCAGGCCGATGGATGTTCTCATCCCTCTGTACTCTGCCCTAATGAGGCAACCTCTGGAGTTTTGTGTCGAGTTTTGGGTCCCCCAGTTCAAG
>VYZU01012046.1:0-18339 GCA_013401355.1 Ceyx cyanopectus
AAAAAAAGGAAAAAAAGACCAAAACCTAAAGCAAAACAGGAATAAAAAGCCACAACAAAAAAAAAAAAAAAAAAAAAAAGGGTCTGGACTTCTCTAGAATATCAATGTGTCCACAACAAAGGCTCTTTGTGAGTAAGCCTGATCTGCATTGCCAGTGCTCTTAATTCTGCAAACTTTTCACATCTACTTAATTGTTCTCTGTGTTAAAGCAAGTTTTTAATGTATTTATTTATAAATATAATCAATCCTTTATCCTACTTATCCTTTAACAGGCATCTGCTGGCATGCAGATATGATGGCTCCTTTATAAGCGTGAAGGATTCACATGCACAAGCCACAGGAGTCTCTGTCATGTTAAAAAATTAAATAACATGTATTCATCAGACAACAGACTACTCCCACACAATAAGAGAATATTCAATCAGCTGAAACAGATGCTTAGAGGAAACCTCATTCTTGAGGCAACATTATGTCTCTGACAGGTGCATAAAAGAGTCTTAACTGTACAGACCAAAGATGTAAAATCAAATGCAAAATCCTTTATATATTTATATTTTTTTCTTGGAGATGAAAACCAATCACTTCTAATGGGAAGCCATGGCCATTTTTGCAGCTGATGCCAGTTTTAATTGTTTAAATGGGTGGTCCAAAACTGAAATGAGAGGACAGCAGTACTGGGGTATCAATAACTTCCCATGGAGTAAGATGTTCCCACCCTCAGTGTCTTATGCCCAGTCAGGGATGGAAAAGGGACCTCAATTGTAATTGTCTAGGAGGATTAATTGAAAAGAGAAGAAATACTCACATTTTCTATTCCAAAAAAGAGCTTCCCACACTATAGACATCTGGCTCTTAACAAGTGCTGTAGAGGAAAGGCTTAAAATCTAACTCTATTTACTATTATAAGATGAAGGATTTAAAAAATAAGGATATCCTCTTTTCAGTACCTTTTGGAGGCAGAAAAAAACATTTGGTGACTGAAATGTGTACCAGGCAAGATAATTATTCAGGTTTTAATTTTCTCTTGAATTTTCTAGCTAAGTAATAAATTATCAGAAGCAATCAAGGTGAGTGCTTTGTTGATTTCTGGTGTTGCTTTTAAAAGATGTCTACAGGTGTTCTGCATGTGTTGGCCAACTCCCCTGAGCTTCACACATTTCTAGGCCCCTTTCACAGCTGCACAATGAATGTGGGGACTACCTATAAGGTGAAAGTCTGGACAGTAAAAAATATTTTAAAAACTAGACAGATTTTTTTCAGGAATGAGAAAAAGAAACTTCCAGAATAACAATTGTTATCAGGCAAAGCAGGGAAAGCATTCTGTCAGAAAATAGCTGGCCAGTTTTACACAGCAACTGCATAAATTAATACCAACCATTTGCCAAGGGGCAGGGAAGGGGAGAAGGCTCTTAGTGAAGTTCACTCGCTTTCCAATTTTTTTTTTCTTTAATTCCCTTCAGACTATCAAAGACTTTTTTTTTCAGAACATGAGGAAAGAAAAATTCACACTTGCATCTTCTCTTGACTGCAAGAAGTCTCAGTTGCAGGGAGTCAACTTTCCTGCCTGTCTTCAGAGGGCTCCTTTTGCTTCACAGCTACAGGGTTTGGGGTGGGAAAGGTTAGTGGGTTTTTTTTTCTTCCTTTTCTTTCACACTGTGTTTTACATTTTAAGGATTTCTTGGGTTTAGTAAAAAATGCCTGCTGGTTCTTTCAGTGCCTCTCAGTGTCTCCAGCAACAATTATCCCAGACCAGCTCCATTCCAGAATCTCATAAAAATATGCTTTGAGATACAGAGGCAGTCTCTCTCTCACACAAGGGCTGCTACTGTCATTCCTCTGTCAATTATTTTTTTCTGTGGGAAATTAACTTGCTGCAGGAGATGGGGTGAGTCTCATTGAAGTCATCTGTGCTGAATGCTTTCTTGGGGTGTTTCTTTGCTTCTTTTTGGTAATAGATTCAACAGATCAGTGGCCAAGGCTGTATTGTCTTGATTTTTGCATGCCATTGGTGAACTTAAATCGTGCACTGGCACTTAGGGATACTTGTCTTTCATAAACACAGACTAAGGATGTTGGTGCAGATGTCTTTACCAGCTGAACAGCTCAAAAAGCTTTTCAAGCTCTCATTTAAATGCAGTGCAGCTCTCACCAGTGCTCTGGCACAGCTCAGCTTGGAGCTGGGTGATGCTTGTACCAAACATAAATCATCACACTGACCAAATGCACGGGCCCCATCCTCAGCTGCACTGTAGCTGGTCTGCAGCTTGTTGCCAGCACAGAATAGCCCCAAGGTCACTGTGATCACAGGACAACTGTGACTGTAAATCTAAAGATCTGCATGACCATAGCAACAGTTTCACCCTGACCAGGACAAGGGATGTGGTTCAGGACCAGGGGATGTCACTGGAAATGCACGTGTCCATATTTGACTTGCTGGTACTGTGCTGCTAGAACAGATCTTGGGGCAGTTGGCATAAGTTAAAAGCAGGAATAAAAAAGCAGAAGGCTGTATTTTGGTGTCTCTGTTAGTCTGGGGTATTGTCCACACTTTTTAATCCCTTTTGATGTTACTCTTGATACTGTACATGTCAACTCTCCATGCTGAAAACTGTTCACTTGTAATGGAGGAGAAGACATTCAGATACAGGAGATGATGATTTGGTCTTGCAAGGTGAAATCTTTCAAACTGTCTGTGTCCAGCTCTGGAGTCCTCAGCACAAAAAAGGTAGGAACCTGTTGGAGCTGATCCAGAGGATGCCAAAAAAATAATCCAAGAGATGGAACATCTCTCCCATAAGAGAGTTGGGGTTGTTTGTTGATTGATGAGCAATCTGGTCTAGTTAAAGACATCCCTGCTCAGTTTAGTTGGACTAGATGACCTTTAAATGACCCTTCCAACTCAAACCTTTCCATGATTCTATGAACCAAATAGTTCTTTGTCCAAGGACAGCTGAGCACACATGGATGAGTACTTTTCTTCTGGTAGTCTCTAAATGCTCACATATAAGCAAACATATAATTACTAAAAATTATGTTCTACTAGATAAAAGCCACAATTTGCCAACTTCCACCTGCTTTGTTTTATTTAAAAGGTAAAATCTGCCTCTTCAGGGTGGATCAACACCTAACTCCAGGGGAGTCTTGGACCACGATCACAGCCTCTGAGTGCTTCAAGAGAGAAATGGTAATTCTCAGACCTCTGGGCTGAACACATGCTTGGGGCTGGCAGCTTGTTCTCTCTGCAAGTGTGTGCTGGTCAGCAGGGTCAGGGCTTTAGAGACCTTTTTTTATGATAGAACCAGAGTGTTGTCAGAAAGCTGCAGCAGGATGCACTCAACTGGGCAAAAGCATTGAATTTGTGTTCCTTTTATCCCTATTCAGCACAGTTTTGTGCATGTTGTCTCAAATTCATTGAATCTGTTGGCTGAAGAAATGTTCCAAGGAGTTCAAAAGCACACAGAAATTCTTTCTGGCATTGGGCTTTTTTTTCCCCCCTTTCATGTGGGTACAGAAATGCTCTGAGCACCTCATTGCTTGGCTGGTGATAGCATCTAAACTCATGCTCAGGATGTGGCAGCACCATCCTGCAAAAATCACTGCTTTGCTCTTAGAAAAAATACCACTGACCTTATGAAAAAAAACAAACTTCCAACACAGGCTAAAGGACTAAATTACAGTACAAAGGTCATGTATGATATTAGTAGCAGAAACCAAATGATAGAGTCACAAGGCCAGCCTCTCAGCTCACCAGCACCCTTATCAGCCCAACATAGTGTCACTGGGTGAGACCTTCCCTTTCTTATTCACTGCTGTGGTGAGGTTGCCATGCAAAATGGGTAACCTCAGCTGCATAAAGCAATTTGAATTTAGTACTGCCTGTGCCATCAAAAATGATGCTGAGGAGGGCCATGTAACTGCCCTGTATAGATCACAGTAAATCTCCTTCCCAGTCCTGCTGGACTGTGATGGCAGCTGAGCACATGCAATGATGGAGACAAACACCTCTAAGTGGTTTTTCTCTCCTAATCACTGAGCTGCTCCTTCCATTCCTTTAGTCTTCTGCTGACTCTGTTCCTACTTCTTCTTTGCTGACTGTCTCTGTCCTCTCTCTGTCTGTGTACTAATGCCATAACTGCTAAATCCTCTCTCTTAGCCTCCTTGGTATTAACTGCTGTTGTCACCAACTACTTCTTGTCAACATTACTTGATCTGCTTTGTGCTTTGCCCTGTCTCGATTTATTCTACCTGAAATTCATCAGTATGTACAGGGACAAAGATATATGGAGAGAGAATTCTGCCTTTCAATCCTTCTCTATTTGGAAGAAAAAGTCTCTTTCCCTACATGCATGACTGAAAAAGGAATTGATTTATGCTGCTGCAATTCTACTGATTCCACCTGAAGTTTCTCTAATTTCCACCGGTGCAAGGGAGATTAAAATCCATCTCAGAGTACAGTACCTCACTGTGGCAGAATTGCTTTTGACTGGGTAAGAGATAGGAGGTATATTTCCAGCCTGAAATACATTTTCAGCGTTATCTCACACACAGGGCTCAGTGAAAGACTCTTATTGGAGTTCTCTGCAAATCACCTGAATTACTGATAATCCTTTAGCAGCCCATGAGCAATAAAACGTTGTATGGCATGGGAAGTGGAGTTTCTTTGTGCCCTGCATGCAGTGGAAGCTCAAAAACTGCCTGCTAGCTGCTTATCCAGTGTAGGAGTGTAAAAGAGTTGCCCTATCTCACTCAAGGGTTGAATTTTGACCCCAAGATTTCTAACAGGGTGACACTGATGTGTGACAATCCCACTGATTGCAGTTTGGCTTCGGGTTAGCTGCTTAAAATGTTGTGTTGTTTTGGTTTGGTTTGTAGCAGATGCTTTATTTAAGGCTAGGAATACATTTGCAAAGTACAACATAGTGTCCCAATTTGTCTGGCCACATATGCTCCATATACCATGGAATATGTTCTCTAACTTATCTGATATTGGTGCAGGTAAATCACTATTCACAGACCTGGGTATACAGCCACACTGTGTTTTTCTCAGTCACTTCACTCAAAGGATAGGAAGAGCACAAAAATCCACCCTAATTCACTGCTTTGTTAGCTTCACAGTTGGACCAGCTAAAGATACAGCCTGAACTTTATTGGTTTCCTAGAATATTAATTTATGCCTCCTTTACTACAGATTCTCCAGCATTTCTCTCTTCCAGAGGAAAAGGTCCTAGGCAAAGTTGTCCATCTATTTCTTTGTCTTGTCACTCATAACCACTCAATGGTTAAACAGAACACAGCACTCTTTATCTTACCTGGAGGCAACTATTTTTTTCTCTATTTCATACCCCTGTTCACCATCATGACATCAGCCAGTAAGAGGAGAAGCAGCCATTTATTCAATACTTTTTGGTTTCCAAATAAAGAAAAAAAAATAATTTGGTCACATTCACGTTGCAAAATAAATGTGTGAGGATTGATTTGCAACAAAGTCAGTAGGATGCTTCAAGCAATGTGGCTATGCAGAAATAATCACACATCTTGGGTGGCTGAATTAATTTGTGATTTCAAACATGCTGAAGGTATGCAATCTCCATTAGATGATGTGTTATCCCTGCTTCTGAAAAGCTTAAGAGGAACTGAATGCCTGGAGAGTGTTTTTCCTTGCTAGGAGAGAAATGAGCCAGCAAAGAATCTGGATATTGTTTAATTGATCTACATTTATGCTAAAGAGAGCAGAAAGGTCAATTCTGCTCTCAGATCTCCGCTCAGTCCCAAGTTTTTTGTGCCCTAACAGACATGGTGATGGGAATTTACACTAATAATCAACCTGAATGGGGTTTCATTAGGTCCAGACTCCAGACCTGTGCCTGATCATGTTGTTTGTGGCTATAAATCTTTACCTATCAAAAGTAATGTGCTAATGTCTAATTCTCACATTCAGACATTGCTATCAGGGCTTTCTTTTTATATGGTAAATATCAGTTACTTCATCTCCATTTCTGAATGTATGAAGAAGTTCTCAGGAGTAAGACAAGCATATGAAAGTGTGAGATTAAAATGACCTAAACAAGAGACTTTCCCTGCAGGAAAATCCAATCCTAAAGACATTGCATCACCCAAAATCATATAGTTTAGATCTCGCAACTCTGGGAGGGCTCAGAAATAAATCAGAGTCAAACCAAACCTACTCAGACAAGCAACAGAGGACAGACAAGTTCCCAATGGCTGCAGAAACAGAGTGAGTGCATGTTTGCTAGGAGGAGGAGTAAAATGTTTTGACTACACTGATTTTAGGACCACTAGGAACTTTCAAGTGGATGATGCCACAGATCAAGATAAGGAATATTGAAGACAAGCTGCTGCTGGCTTGGCTGACCTTGCAGCAGCAAAAAGAACAAACAATTGCAGGCAAAAGAGATCTCCAACCCATGCTGCAATTCATGCAGGTAGCTTCCTTGAGCTTTTCAGCAGCTTAAGCAAAACAGACCACCTTGCATTCACACCATTAAGAAAAAGGTTGAGGTTTAAATACTGGCAAAGCTGATTCATACCCTGATAGTCTGCTATTTTAAAGGACAGACTGTCAGCTAGTGAGAGACATTCAGACATTTCTTCAGCAAGTGGGCCTCTCATTCTCTTAGGAACCCTGACTGATCTTGTGTGTTTGGAAAATGCTGCAAGAGTAAATGTACAAGAGTACGTGCCTTGCATAATTCTGAAGCACAGCAAATTCATAAGCCCATAACTCACTGTTTACAAACACATTTACAACTCTTTCCATTTAGTAATGTGACTGAATGAGCAAACAGGCTCAGCGTGCACTTACCTGATTTCCCCAGCACATTTAAAGCATTTTATTTTATGCCAAAAAGCAATAGAGGATGGCATAGAAGGCAAAGTTCTTCCTGGTTCTAATTTCTAAATATATTAAGTGCAGACATGTCAATTTTATGAGAAAGTTTACCATTTACCTCTATGAATATGAATCTTTGGTAGCAGTTCAGATGAAGATTATCATCTTTCAATCTCATCACTTCTGTCACATCTATTAGATAAGGCCCTTTCCATCATTCTCCCATCCAGCTCAGGGTCTGAGATTACAAAATTAACACAGGGCTATAAATTCTGCCTCCTATCTGATTCTCTCCTCAGCAGATGCATTTTTCTCACTCAATTCCATTTCTTATTTTGTTGATGCATTATATTTCAGAAATAGCTTGCTGCTTTTTTGGTTTGTTTTGGATTTGTTGGGGATATTTTTTTTTTGTGTTCTTCAAACAATTACCAAGCTATATCTAAAAAAAAAAAGTCATTTTCCTTCATGCAAAAAGCCTTTTTCCTAAGTGCCTATATGTAATACTGTAATATGCTGCAAATCCTTCATTTCTGTTTAGGTTTGAAGTGTGCCTATTAGTTTCTAGGGAATAAATCATGACTGTCTGATGACTGAAATGACCTTCAGTCTCTATAGTAATTTAAAATGAAGCTGAGTTGATTCCCAGTAAAAGCCTATAATTTTGCTAAGCATTTTATTTATTTTTGTTGTTGATACTGTACATAAATTCAAATTCCTTTCTGCAGCTAATTATCAAACTATATTTAGTTTTGAGTCTGAGTGATACTGCTGTGCAATTTTTAGCAGCTATAGTTACAAGAGTATGCTCTTGTCAAAGGACTCAGGATTTTCTGGGAATTGATTTTCACCTTGAATCACTCCAGGTTAGCCACATTATCTGTTTTATTACCTTAAATCCTCTTTCTCCAGAGCTCTGTACATCACATTTCTCAAAACTCTGTATGTACCATTAGCTGATATCATTGCTTATGATATTGAACCCTTCACTGCTATGAAGACAACACATAGATTTACTATACTACCAATACTGATTTGTTATCATCAATGACCATTTAGGCTGCTTTAAGCACCTTCAGCAATAAGACCCCTGAAATACCCACACTGCAGAAATTTTACAGTTTGAGAGCCAAGATTTATTATAACTCTTAAGTGCACTTCCACTTCCTTTATTGCACCAAGTATGAAGTTAAATTTACCAAGTAGCATAAATCTCTTCCACCTATGCACACCGTGGAAAAGAAATCATTAAAGGACCATCATCATATGATACAGAAAAAGTGGTGAAAGGAAAGATAAGGATTGAAGCAAAATGTTCACATGTTGGTGAGTGGATTTTAGTATCCAGGACAAAATGTATCTTCACTTTTCAGACATAGGTGGTGTTGACACCCATCCTACATTTCCAAAGAGAAATCTGCCCTTGTAGGGGAAGATTCATGTGACCAGCTTTCAATATCTGCTTTAGGATGGGCTGATTCATTCTCTGTCATGCCTCTTCTCCCCATTGACTGAAGGCAAAGTGGACAACTAAGTCAAACAGAAACATCCCCATTGTGTATTTGAAGTTGGGAAATACGAATTTCACAATTATAGTTGTGTTAAAAGTATAATACTGAGACCAATCAAAATGTGTCCCATCTTGACCTTCTGGGTTTATTTCATCCATATCCATAAAATGTCTGTTTTTCAGAAGGTCTGAGAGTTTGTTCCCCTGAAAATAAACACAGGGATATGTCTCCTTAAAAAATGGTGCCTTGGCTCTTGAAATCAGTCTAGTTCTGCCTCCACTCAGACCAGTTTTTATATAGCATTTTAGCAAAAAAAAAAAAAAAGCCAATTCCAAGATTTAAATAGTCACTTGTCTATGCTTTCCTAAATCCATATATTCTAGGCATCAGCCTTAAAATGTCCCAACTTCCAAAATATCTGTTGGCAGTAGTCAGGAGCCTTTGTAACAACTACCTTTGGTTGTCATGATTAACTTTCTTTTTCTAACTTTTACATGGCTTTTCTCATGTTTCTCTGTTCAACGAAATTAAATAGTTCTGCATCAATTAGAAGCCTTCCTGAATTACCAGTGTTGTGGGCTGGTTTGGGATTCTAATACTGCAAAGATTGTTTAAAGTAACATGGATGTAGGCATAATAAACTGGCAAATTGAACTTTGGTTATTTTTTTTTTCCAGACTCCAGTTTGGTGACCCACCTACTTGGCCAAGTTCTTCTAATAACGAAGTCATTTTACCCTCAGAGGAATTTTTAATTTAAATACAACTCCAAGCATTTTGGCCAAAATGAGTCTGAAATTAACACTATTTTGGATAGCAGCAAAAAAACCTGGAATCATCATCTAAAGGCATTTGCAAACGTTCCAGGAACATCATTATATATGTATTTTTAGTCTTCCCACTGGCAGCAAGAGCAGTGTAAGACACATTTGCATTTCAAGGCTGGAACCAACTGCATTTCTCATGGATCTGATAAAAACATCAGAAGAACAACGAGATATTTTGGCACACACACACAGTTCCTAAAAATGACAGAAAAATGAGAATTTCAAGGATGCATTTCTACACCTCCCACTTCAGTGTCTTGCTACTGAATCTCCCTTGAAGAATCTGCAAATGTGTCTGACCTCTTAGTAAAACTCATTCATTTCTATGTTTCTTTCCATGTAAATCCCACAAAAGAAGTGGTGCAGTAAGTTCACAGATATTGTGCAGATACTCAGTAAGACTACAGATACTTTTAATTTAAGAAAGGCAGATTTTGCCCATGATAACAAGTGGGACTTTTTTAACAGAAATCTGTTCTCACTGGAGCCCCACAATAGCTCCTTCTCAGAACTTATCACAGAGCCCTATCTATTAATGGCTCCCTACAGTAAAGGCAGATCAAGAAGATAAAACATGGCTTGAAGACCCAGCTCCTAAAGTTGTTTGACAGTTGGCTTAAGAAGCACTAATGGAAAAGTTTTCTGTGCAAACTAGAGGATGCAGAGAGCTCTAGATCAAAAGATACCACTTAAATCTTTCAGCACTACTCCCTGGAAGTAATAGTACAGTGAAGACAAGTAGGTTATTTTGCATAAGATGCTCCACAGCTTGTAAAACTTTCTTCATTTTTTATTGTGGTTTCTGATTTTGAAGTATTTTAAGCTACATGTGACAGGTGACATCTTATTTTACAAACTGCTCTTTTATACAAAAGAAATGTGTAAAGACAATTAAATGTATACTGGAGATATTTTACACTTGCACTAGTTTTGCTTGATCCCAAGTAAGCAATGTTGGATTGAGAGTAATATGTTCTTGAAATACCATATGCTTTTCTAGTATGGCAAGCTGAAAAAGGAGTATCAGAAGCAAAGCACCCTTATTTCTCAGAGAAAAGGTCAGAGAAAATAAAAACCACATCTGAATATAAAACAAATATCCCCAACTACTGGAGAATATCACTCTTGCAGTTAGGAAGGAGTTAGCAAGCTTAGCTTGACACATGATCTTTCAAACAAACAGAAATAAATTGGCAAAGTTTCCTAATTATCTGCTCTGCAACTTTTCTGAGTTCTCATGTGTCAAATTTGGGCTTCAGCCCTGGCTTTCCCCCAGCAAACCTACCAGCTCTGTCTCTGCATTCAGCCAGGCATGGCTTTCCATCTCTGCTGTGCTGCTCCAGCTGGCTGAGAAGCAGGGCAGAGGGCAAGGGAAAAGCCATCCATTGGTGGCATGTTCCTTACTCCCTGTGCAGCCAATGCTGGAGCTCTGTCTGACTTCAGTGCCCGTGCTGGAAATGCTCACAAATCTACAGTGACCTGCTGGCATTCTGGGATTAGTATCATGAAAACTGAACTGCAGCCTAGAGAGAATAATACGTCTCCAGGGACAAGGAGGAATCTTTTATCCTCACTTCCTGATAGCTTATCTACCTTTTTCTCTTTCAGATATTTTGCCCAGTTTCCACCAGAGGAGACTCTCAGCTGTCATGCTGCACCAGCCTTTGACAAAGAAAAGAAGAAAGTTTTGTTAATGTGCTAATCTCATCCCTTGAAGAAATACCTATTAATTAATCAGTTGGTATGTGTGTCCAACCCATCTAACAGGCACTGTCTTAATCCAGGAGGTAGGAGAGGTGGCAGTGAGAAAAGGGAAGAGATTTAGCACAAAATTCTGCAGGAATACCAGGTTTGTAACCTATGATAAACAACAACCTTAAGCTTATTAACTTTGTGATCACCATAAAAATGTAGCAACACATTCCATAGACTAATTATCATTTTACTGTAAAAAAAAATATTGTGCTTTGCAGTTTAAAATTTGTTGCCTATTTAACAAAATACTGTTAACATTTTAAGAAAGTGATAACCAGAGATCTCCAGCTACTTCATCTGTATAGTTTATTTAATTATATTCATTTATCATGGTCTGGCTGATTTTTTTCCTCTCTAAGTTGAATGATCACACTTTTTCATAGGTGTTGCTACAAATTACAGAATCATTTGTACTTCAAATCTTTGGAGTTTAGGTGCCTGGAATTGCACATGGCATTCAAAGTAAAAGAGTATTTTAATTTATAGAAGTTTGAATAATTTTCTTTATTATTCTCCATTATGGTCTTCATGTGCTCTGGTAATTTTGTTCAACTGATCTTCCCTCCACAATAAGTATTTTCATTATGTATATAATGAAGTATTTATAATTTTTTATAATAAGTATTTTAATTTTATTATATTATTTATAATAACTAGAGATCTGCTAGAGCCAAAAGAGTTAACACAGAATTTGAATAACCATCTGTATAATATATACATATGAGGAAACACTCATACTACATATTCTTTTTTGTATATATTCTATAATAATATATGTTATTGCCCATTATTTTTACATCTCAGCACTGAATTTCCTCTGCTGTTTATACAGCTCAGAAGGCTTCTGCCTATACTTCTGCCTTGGAAACTATAGTAGTTGTTACCTGCAAATTCCCATTTTTCCCTGTTCATCACCTCTTGCAGGTTAGTAAATAATTCTTTAAACACCACCATGTTTGGAGGTGAATTTTTCAGCTTCCCCACTGATAATTTCTTGCCATTAGGGAAAACAAACTCGATGAACTAATGAAAGATTTGAGCAAAACTGACATTTTTATGCCAACACTTCCACATGCAGCCACGTACCTGGAAGCAGCAATATGTTTGCAGACATGGAAAGATATCTATGTGTTCTGTGACTGCTTTCCATTGCTCTCTTGATGCAAAGCAGGTGGAATCCCAGCTCAGCTGGCTGGCTAGCTCAGGTCAGGGTAGGAAATGCAAAGGAGATTGCTATAGAGCCTATGTCTTCAGAAAATCCAGAATAGACCAGCACTGAGCTGTTTTCAGATTATATAGGATATTTAGGTATTACTCTTTTAATATAAACTGGGGGTTTAAGCTAAATATTCATCCTGGTGTGATGACCTCTTCATCTCCTGAGATGGATTTCAGTATCAGGAGGTTTCAGTGGATACTCTGAATGACTTCCCAGCATGTTTTTTTTAAGCCAGTCTTCATATTCCTTGATGACACCCACCAAAATCCCACCCACAAACTGGAACCCATAATTCTACACTGTCCATCCTAATTCCAGGCAGAAATGTAATGCCCTTATTCTCACCCCCCACTCCAAACTCTCTCAGTGTTTAGAACAGAGGGGTCTGCTGAGCTCGTGTTGACTCAGGGGTTGAATTGAGCTGTGTTCACAATTCACACAGAGGAAATGTTGTATTAGCTGCATGCAGATGAGCAGCCTGTGCCAGCAGCTGCTCAGCTTCCAGCATCTGACAAGTGCAGAACCAAAACCATAATGCTGTCATAAGGTGATCTGGCCAGAGTTTGATGTGTTTCCAGTATCAAAGGACATGGTTGGACCTTTTCCTTTAAAGTTATTATCCAGGACAGCCAAAAAGCCTTAAGAGTGTAGTGACTGTTAGTCTATGTGAAATAATGTTAAAATTAGCTACAACTGAGTTTGTATTTTGGGGGTATTTACTTAGCTTAATGAGGAATGTGAACAGCACTAATGGGGAAATGGCTGTGTTTTCATATGTGTATGCAAATGTAAGTAATTAGCATGTGCAAATGAGGAGTAGGTGTCCAGGGGAAGGTTGATGTTTGCTTTCTATCACTTGTGCATGTTAATTATCAAACTAAAATTTGCAAATGGTCTTTTTTTTTTTTTATTATTTTTATTCCAAGGTTAATAATACAATTCAGGAGGCTTTAAAAGGGCCAGGCTTGCATTACAGCCTTGGCAACCTTCCCAAAATGTTCTAGAAACTCATAAGCTTTCCTGATCTAGGACAATGGAATTCTTTGTATGACAAGAAACTAGATTTTTTTTCAAGATACAGATAAAGTTGGATCAGGTGATCTCCAGAGTTTCCTTCCAACCCCCACCATTCCATGATTCTGTGATCCAAACAACAAAGAATTTAATTGTAGACAACTTATATTGGTATACCTGATATTAAGTGGCCAAGAATCAGTAATTTGTGAGTGGGGGTTTGTACAGTATTTTCTAGAAAAACATCAACCATGAGGTTATTATTCTTCACATTAAGGACATTTCCTTAACTGTGTGCATATAGTCACTTAAATTAAAACTCCAAGATTAGAAAAGACTAGAATCTGAGAATTGTTTTGGTTGAAAAAGACCTTTCAAATATTTAAGTCCAAGCATTAACTCAGCACTGCCAAGTCTACTACTCAGCCATGTCCCTAAGTGCACATACACATCCCTACACACAGGGCAGGACTGGCACTTGGCTTTGCTGAAACTCATCCCATTGGCCTTGGCCCATCAATTCATCCTGTCCACACCCATCTGTAGAGCCTCCTTAGCCTCAAGCAGATCAATGCTGCTGCCCAGCTTGCTGAGAGTCCACTCAATCCCTTTGTTCACTGAGAAGGATGTTGAGCAGAAGCAGCCCCAGAACTGATCCCTGTGGAACTCCATTTGTGATCAGTCACCAGTCAGATTTAAGTCCATTCACCACCACTCTCTGGGCACAGCCATCCAGCCAGTTTTTCACCCTTCAAAGAGTGTGCACACCCAAGCCATGAGCAGCCAGTTTCTCCAGGAGAATGCTGTGGGAAACAGTGTCAAAAGCTTTGCTAAAGTCTAGGAAGACAATATCCACAGCCTTTCCCTCATCCACTAAGTCATAGGAGAAGACTAATTCGTACCAGGTTGAGTGACCCCTCTACAGAGTTGGTAGACATCCTTATTCAGCAAAAACTTCAAAGCCTTAACATACCCATTTTCCTTTATCCAAATAAAGGTTTTTTCCACATATTTACATCCTGCTGTTTCTAAGCAAACACTTTGCCTGTTGGCTGGAACTGTAAGGACTTGGAAATGAGAAAGGCACTTGCAGAGACAGACAAACACCCTGTGGGAGGCACAAACTGGCCTTTCAGCACTGAACACTGTCTCCAGTTGTGGACACCAGCTAAGGGAAGCCAGAAAAGACAACTAAGAGAGATCAAGTTGTTGACTGAACTGTTAAGTTGAAGAAGAGGAGAAAAAAACCAAGAGTGGTCATAAGACACCAGTACTTAGAGGGATGTTGAAACTGCCACACTACTTTTTTAGAACAAGGGAGATCAAATGTGTCTGAAATGGTATGAAAATAGTTGTCTTGATCTGGGAAAAGAGGGACTGACAAGACCACCTGTTTAGAGGCTTCCATCAGTTTTTTTATATTATCCACGTGTAATCCTGAAGTTAAGTGAGCATCTATCATATTTTAATATTCAATGAGAGAAGGAGGGAATTGGATTTGGTCACTTTTCAGAAGAATAGTCACTTTTTCAGATGTTATGCTGCCCACGACTACATAGTGGGAGGATTTATGTAAGACAGTCAGATGCTTGTCAAGGGTGCACAGTCCAAGAACACAAGGCAAGAGATTAAAGTTGTTACCCAAGTAGAAAGAAACTTTTCCCACGATGAAGTTTGGCAGGCATTGGCACAGTAACCCAGAGGGGTGGAGTCTTTTTTTGTGAAGATACCTAAAAATCAAATTTCAGTAGTTCCTCACTAGGTGCCAACTTCACAGACTGTCATGGGAATGCCACAGTATTCCCCAGTAGTGAGTAGACACCGAGTTCCAATAGGAAGATGTCACTGCAGCCATCAGCACTGCCTAAAGTCAGATAACCATCCCTGGGAGAAAACACAGCAGAGCAAAGCACCTGTGCAGCTCTGTGAGTGCTGGGAAAGGACTCAGACTGATTGACACTCATGGCATTGACATGACAAGACAAGAAAAAATAGCAACAGGATGTGTTTTGTCTGCCTTTCACCCTCTCACGTAGCTGAGGAGATGTCTCCAAGGGCTGCATTATTGGAAGTTAGAGCTAAAGAGGAAGAAACCATTTCAGTTGCTGAAGTCATCATTTCTCCAACATCAGATTGCATACTTTACCTTTGATAATTATTGGGTTAAAGAAACAGAATGGAAAAGCAGGAGATCTAAGGAAATTAACCTGCTTTCCTTACACCTATTTAATGTCCCTGCCAGCAGGCTACAAAGTCACAAGCTCCTCTCCATGGGAACCAAACAAGCCTTGATGGCTGCTCAGTGGCTCTGGTTGAGGACACTTATCACTAAGATCATCTATGCAAAAAGCACACATCAGCAGCCTTCAAATGACAGCAGTGTTTAGATCAATACCCTGGAAGACAGCTAACATATCTTTAATTTCCACCTCAGTCCAAGGAAATAAAAAGCTGTGTCTTTCCACAACCAGGCTTTAAGCACCAGTTTATAGGTTATTTTGCAAGGAAGGAAGTTTCCCTTTCCTTTTAGTGTTAATGCCACAAGGATGGAGACACTTTAATCTGAAGAAAAATCCTTTTGCTTAGTGCTTAGGGCTGGTGTTTGCATCCAACAGGGGAAAAAAAACAAAAACAGAAGCAAAGCAGAGAAATGCTCAAGAATCAGGGACTGTATGTCAGAACATTGGTTAAAAATAAATTGGCTTTGTTCTATGGTCCTACTGCTACACTGTAATTATCTCACTATAGCATTAATCCTGGCAGCTAAAAATAACATAGCAAGAGTACACATGAAAGAGTTTAAACTGCTCTTCCACTAGAGGGGATGCTGTGCCTCATCTGATTTTCTCTGTGGCTGAAACATCAATAGCCCCAAGAGGATGACATCAGAGCAGCAACTCAAATCCCTGACTGTGGTGATGGTGTAGCTGCTGTCACAGACATCATTGCCAACCCAATGGTTATTGACACACTGAACAATCTCAGCCACAGCCATCAAATCTTAATGTAAGTTTGTATTTATTTTTAATTATACATGTTGCTTTTTGTGAGACATATTGAACAGATTAAAGCCATGGGAAAACATCCAGCTCATTCCTGCTCCTCAAAGCTGTTTCACGCCTGCACATGTTTAAGTAGAGGCAAATACCTCCAGGAGAGCCTGGAGAAGTCAAAGGAGAGGATACAGCCTAGCAACTCTTCCCAGCAGGCACCAAAAAGCAGCTCTTGAGTCTGAAATAGCACAACCCTGAACTACTTTCCCCAAGAGACCCGAGCATCTGACCCTTATCTAAGAATATCTTCTTCTTTGGGAAGGACAAGATGAGGCAGCCAAGCTGGGGAGAAGAAAGAAGATAAAGCTGCAGGTAAGGGGGTGAAGGGAACAGCAGCCACATAAGCAACAGAGGAAAAAATTAGTGCCTCACAAAGTACTAAAAGGACAAAAAAAATATATTAAAAAATAAATTCATTCTCAACACTGGCCCCAGGGCATGTAGGGAAGAAGTGACCTGCACAGGCAGCAGCACCAGCTCCATGCACCATGGTGGATCCTGCCAACCATCTGGTGGCCCAGAGGTGGTAAGGACCCAGGGTTTCTAGTGGGGAAAATCCTGGTATGGACCACTCAACATGTGAAAATGAAGTCTCTCTTCCTACCAGTCTCTCTACCTACTTCACCAGCTGCACTGTTCTCCACCATTTCTGGCACAGCTCAACTGCTGTTAAGTGGGAGAGTGTGGGAACTAGGGGCTTCCAGCTCACTGACACCATACCAGAGTATTGCTTTACCTCCCAGTATCATTTGTTTTTCACCTCCCTATTACACATTTTCCTAAAAACAGGAGTGGGATCTGTCAGCTTTACTACATTCAACAAGCCCATCACAAAGTAGCCTGCTTGTATAAAAGATGTGATCAAGATCTTCCAACCCAGAGAGATCAATTTGGAGAAGGCCACACACTAACATCAGGCCTTGGCAGCTGCACTGCTGCAAAAGCTGCTGGTAATTACTCTTCTGGAGAGGACAATATGGTACCTGCCACTCTCAAACAAGAGTGAGTTTCCTCTTGGCCCCTGCTGGCAGTGGAGGAAGCTGCTCTACATCATTCTGCTGGGTTTAAGGTACTGTGAGGAGNACCAAAACAAAAAACCCCACCTCACACGGAACAACCAAACCAAACAAAAACCATGACAAACTGAAAAACAAAAACACACAAAAAAACCCCAACAAAAACTAAAGAAATCCCAACCTTCAAATCTTAACTAGAAAAGTATATTCTTGAGGATAATTCCTCATTTTTTTAGGTAAAAGCAGACTTGTTTTCAAAAAACTTAATTACATTACACAATTTATTGCTCTAAGAAAAAAAAAAGACATTGTAAATCATGTGATGGGACTCAAGAAATGGCTACTAATGGCTCTCAGTAAGGCTTGTGCTACAAGAAAGAAATTATTGAGGAACCAATTCTGTGCAAAAAGAATGTCTTGTTAATACATTATGAAAATAGGCAATTTTTTCCGCTTTCTAGCTATTTTTAGCAGCANTGGTGAAGGAAGAGAAGAAGTAGTTTTCTGAATTACCTGACTCTGGTGAAGCAGAAATATACCCTGGAGGCCAAACAGGAACATAAGATATTTAAAAAACATGAGTTGTCCTTTCTGGCTCAATATGAAAAGTGAATCAATGCACTGCATTGCACCAATTTGTCTCAAAGGTAGCACATGTTTTGCAGGAGATCAGATCTCGTGGGACACTCCTGTGTCACTCAGCTCCAGCCTAGTCAGTAAGAGAATAATACAAGTTAGATCTGTAAAACAGGAGCTTAGCTTCACTGTCATCTTCAGCAATTTAGCCAAATAAGTTATTTATATATTTATATTTTTTATAAAGCAGACAGATCTTGGAGAGATCACACCAGCTGCAAAAGAGGGGCCACATCCCAGGCAAGTGATTTTCAGGCAAAGGTGCTTCGAGCTGAAGCTTCTTCACCAGTGCCACATCTTTTTCCTTGTGAAGTTTTGCCACTGCTTTCAATGGAATAAGGATTCAGGCAAAAAGCCTCATCTCATGCTGTTTGAATTTTAAAGTATAGCAGAGCTCAAGACAGTAGAAGGATGGCCTTGAAAGAAGGTGTGAGTGAGAAGTGTGCTTCACTTCACTGG
>VYZU01012047.1:7844-23520 GCA_013401355.1 Ceyx cyanopectus
GTTCAGAAAAGATAGAGATTTGCTGGAGAGAGTCCAACGCAGGGCCACCAAGATGATTAGGGGAATGGAGCATCTCCCTGCTGAGGAGAGGCTGAGAGAGCTGGGGCTCTTTAGCCTGGAAAAGAGGAGACTGAGGGGGGACCTCATTAATGTTTATAAATATGTTAAGGGTGAGTGTAGAGAGGATGGAGCCAGACTTTTCTCAATGTCATCCAATGACAGGACAAGAGGCAAATGGTGCAAGTTGGAGCACGAGAGGTTTAGGATCAACACAAGAAAGAACTTTTTCTCAGTGAGGGTGACAGAGCTCTGGAAGGGACTTCCCAGGGAGGTTGTGGAGTCTCCATCTCTGGAGACACTTAAGAGCCGCCTGGATCTGTTCCTGGGTAACTTGGTCTAGGTGATCCTGGTCAGGCAGGGGGGTTGGTCTAGATGATCTTCTAGGTCCCTTCCATCCCCTAATATCTATGATTCTATGATTCTATGAATTTTGTAAGGACCTGTAAATATTGGTAAAGCCCCTTTTATCACTGTAGTGTCCTCCAGACTGGAGACACTTCCTATCACACCCTGTACAAATGTCCAGAAAATATGGTGTTTCATTCACAAATGAAACTGAAGCAGAGGGGCTGATGGGAATGACAGCCCCGTTGCTTGACAGATTTCTTATTTACTTGGGTTTTTTTTCCTTTTGAACATTCAAGGTAGTGGCTTGGCTTTGTAGGATTTTATTAATTTGTTTGTTCATTCATTTATTCAGATATTACTTATTAGTTCTTAGCATATCCTGTATATTGAATTCCTCTCTGTAGTTGTTACAGCTGCAGATCAGACTCCTCCATTTCAGGCTGCTTGGTGAAAGCTGATTGTGTCCTAGAAGAGAAAGATAGCTCTCCTTAGTGGAAAACACTGTCAGCAACCTGTGGAGAGTTGTCTGATGGAGTAGCAGTCCAGCAGGATACACCTTTGCCTGCTTAGCAACCTTGCCCTTCTATTTCCCAAGCTATAATGTGTGAGGAGTGCCATGAGGGGTGATGGAGGACCCCCATTTTCTCACCTTCTTCCTGAATACTACTTCTTCAGTCTGTCATTTCCTATCAGTCTCTTTTGTAGCATTTGTGCTATGTCTGACATTATCCTGTCTCCCACACTTAGTTTGGTTTTTATCTTCCTACTGCTTTTGTGGCCCTTCCAACTCAGAATTCTGCTTCTGGTGGCTTTCTTTCTCTCTTGTCTTCCTCTGCATAGACCTTTTTAGACTTGCCTGCTGCAGGGTCTGACAGTCTTACTGCTCTGAGCACCTGCTGACAGAGCAAGCACTGCCTGGTTTGGTGCCAATTTAACTGCTTCAGTAGACCTTACGTGCCTTTATTAAGGGTTTCCTCTGGCTTATATGCTTGGGCTTTTCCTGTATTCTTCCCCAAGTTGCAAACCATCCAATATGGATAGGAACTTTTCAGTTAACCAATTTAAAACCTTCAGGGTATTTCCATTTTAAAATGCTGGTTAAAATTCCCCCTGCACATTCTGCATTGTTCCTTGCATTCCCTTGCTCTTTATTACATCTCTGACAACTTCATCTTTAAGAGAGACTGAAGTTTAACATCAAAACACTTTTAGAGCCTTTATCTCAGTCATAGCGAAGATAGGGAAAATGAAGCTGTTAGTTTTTGGTAGGTTTGCTGGAGCAGGTAAGATATTAATTAAATTATAATAACATTGACCATCACAAGCTTAGGTACTTTAACATGGAAAGGATGGAAAGATGGAAATTTGGCAGTGCAATGATGCAGAAGTGAGAAGAAAAGATAAAAAGCACAAATCCACAAGATATAAGGTATTGATGAATATGAGTTATTTGAGAAGGCTAAGGAACTAAGTCATAAATAGAACTGGAGATAAAGCATCATGAGGGGAGGAAAAAATGGAAGTAATGCAGTAGATAAAATATGCTGCCATGTTTCTTTTCTTGTCTGTGAGCATATTATGTGCAAAGGCTGAACTTGAAACCAAGTGAGTGGTAGAAAAATCGTAGTTCTTTAATGAACAGATCAATAAAAGTGCCACAAATCTGCAGATCTTGATATTTAGTGAGTTATTATTACCAGCTCTGAAAATCATCCCTATATTTTCATGTAAGCAAGACAGAATTAATCTGTCATAAGATGTTTTGTTAAAATATTTTATTTCAGCTATTATAGTGTGGTATCATCATTGTTGTACATGTCAGCATTAATACACTTAGAGAAACAAGCAATGGGAGAATTTGACAGCATTATGGAAGAGCCAAGCAGAAGTATCCACTGAAGTTCTGAAGTTAGCTCAGTTGCAGAACTAGTGGTCATTACTAAAGGCTAAGAGCAATCTAAGGCATTTTAGCATGTATTAATTTAGAAGAAAATATGCTTCATTGTGGAGAGTTCTCTCACAGAAAAAGGTCATGATTTACTGTCAGTGAACAACCCATGTTGATAAGACTAATGAGCAGTTGTGAAGGAGCTATGAGAGTCTGTCCTTGTAGCTAAACCTGAAGAGGCCTCAATGTACTGATATGAGATTCCTGCCTTCCTCCCTCAGAATGTGGAAAATAGAACTTTGTCCACCTGCAAAACTTTGCCTGAGAAACTGCTAGCTTCACACGGTGGAGGGATGATAACTGATATTTCTGTAGCTCTGCTGTTTGACCAATAGTAAAGACGCTTTTCTTTTAGAATCACTATAAATGTAGAAGGGTTTGTTTGCTTTTAGAAACACTATAATTGCAGAATGGTTGTGAATAAAGAGAAGGATGCATGATACAATCACATTGATTGGAGTTGTTACTTCAGGTCCAGCCGATACTCCAGTTGAAGGGGGCACGACTTAGCCATATTGGTTTAATTCGTAGCTCCATTTAGGAGAACGATGTACTCATACTGAGTCGAGTCGTTCATCCAGCAGCGCTCTTTCCGACACTTCATAAGGTGTAGACTGTAATACAATTGGAGAGAAGTTATTACAACTTCACTGCAGAACCTCAGTAGGGCACAAAATGTAAAGCTTCCTGAAGAGTTTCTGTTTCTGATCCTGCAACATGTACCCTGTTAACTACTCTCAAAACATTAGCATACTTCCTGAAAGTGCAGATGGCTACACTGGTTACAAAGGTGCATGCTGCTTTTTCAAGTGCTGTTCTTATGCCAATTGCATCATTTGAAGCCGCAGGTGTTCTTATGAATAGTCTTGTCAACACAATATGTCAGGAAAATTGTCACTAAACTAAAACTAAGTTTTCTCAGGGAATAATTAATTACTCAATGAAATTGGAAGGTGAAGAAAAGATTGGCTTCTAGATCTGTGATGAGACCTGGAATTTTTTTTAAAATATCGTTTTCAAAGAGTTTTCACTTAAGGGTTTTTTACATCTGATTGATTTAATGCCTACTTTCTCTGCTGGCATAACCTCATTACAGTGTATTTGCAGTGTTTGTTCAACAGTAGTTATTAACAGATCATCCAAATGTTATTTCTAGAATATTAACAACATTTATTAAAAGCAGGAGATCATGTAAGTTTAAACGAGCCTTGTAAATGCTAATACAGCTCTAAACCTGCACAGATCCTTGCCAGACCTCATGCTTTTCCAGTACTGATGGAGAAACATCCATCATAGGCTCCCCAAATCTGTATTTTTAATTTTGGTAATTTTCCACTGTCTTAGTAAAGATTAAGCAGCACTGAGCTAGGCACATAACAGAGGAAAGCCCCTGCTCTCATGGCAAGACCATCTGGTGGTACATGAATGCATTGCGAAACCAGCACAATCAGTACATCTCAAGTGGCCTGGTACTTCTACCTTAGAATTTGTTAGTCTCTCTGTGCTTTTGCACACAAAATATTAATATTATTAAAATGGTAATATTAGGAAATGCTTAGCAAGTTCTACACTCCACTGTAAGAGGCGTAGTTGGATACATCTCTATTCCATGGGTAGAATCAGGTAGCACGGCCCTGAAAAACTCTTCTGTCCATGCCATTAAGTTACAATGTGGCACAGTTCAGGTCACTAGGCACTGGTAGATGCCTGAGTTGCACATGTCCTTATCCTCTGACCCCTATCTCATTTTTATTTTACTGCATGCCAAAGTGAAGCCAAAGGGGGCTGACTATATGAGTCTTTTCAAGTGGCAGCTAGTCATGGGGATTAGTGTATAATGTGGTATAATACACTACTAATTCAAAAAAGGCTATTTGGCACCACATGTCAAGAACTCACAATTAATGGACAGTTTCAAAGTTAATATCTATGTTTCTTTTCTGTAACAGTGAATAATTCCTTATCTTTCACTAATAATGCTGTTGTCCAAGGTCTGATAAATAATGACTGGAAATGCCCAATACTCTGGCAAGCTCCAGCAAGAACTGGTTGTCCTGTCTCTAGAACAGTGTTTGAATGGTGCACACTTAATAATACTTGGGGATGTAGAAAGGATAAGATACAGTATTAGTTTTTTGTTGGGTTGCACTTTCCTGTAGCATCCTATGACCTGCTGGTGACAGACCTCTATGAAGAGACTTTTGGGGACTCTAGGATCTTCTGCATCAAGCATTAGGCAGGCTTTCATTCCTAAAATGCCATTTCAACAAGACATGTAGATTTGTGACTTAAATCCAGTTTTCCTTATTCGTTGAGATGCCTTTTAATTTCACATGGATAATTTAAGAACGCTGGAGCCCTGGATTCCTTCCATAAGCTCTCCTCCAATTTGTTAGTTGTTTTTGGTTTTGTTGTTTGTTTTGGATTTTTTGAAGATTGTTTTTTTGTTTGTTTATTTTTTAACAATCTTAAACTGCTAAGAGCAGACAGGAGACCCTACTACAGTGAGTTACTACAGGAAAAAAAATGGGGTTTTCAGTATATACGTGAGGAACAATGAAAACATTTATAGATAAAAAGATACTAAACACTACAATTAATTGGAGACCATGAAACATTTTCATAAAGAATGGTCTAAAAATTTATTCAGTGGCCTAAAGGAAGAATATTAACATGTTTTCAGTTAACATACTGAAAGGAAAACAATTTAAATCTGTATAGCTTGCAGTATTTTCCTACAGAAATAATATTACCTCTTACAGAGATGCCTAAATTTTTCATCCAACTCAGATGCTGAAAATTGAGTAAAAAACCAACAAATATAAAACATCATCTAACAGTATAATCAGTAAAAGAAGCTTTAAGTCTGAAGAGTGAGGTGTGAAAAACTAGAAAGCTATTTGTTTTTTAGCAATGGTTTATTCTGTGGCTTTCGAGAAAGTAAGTGTAATGTTTTTCTGTAAAATGTGAATATCAGCATGTGTTTATCTATTGTGAAAACAGTATGACAATGATTAGTTATCACTTACACAGATGTTTGATTTATTGAGTTTGGTTTTTTAATCAAGCTCAGAAAAAGCACCACTGATATTTTTTTTTTATTTGCATCCAGAGATGGGAATAAAAGGTTTATTCTATGCATAAACTCCAGTGCTCAGTCTATAGATTTTTCCCTATCTAATTTGTGATTAAGAGCTACCATATAAATAGCAATAGAAACACAATTTAGTATACTAGCATATGGTTACTAAGTGCTAGGGAGGCTATGAAATTAATCCAGCCTTACAAGTCACCTGTGTACAGTATGATTATTTTACACAGGTGTGAATAAAATTAACTACTTTTTTCCATCATCCTGGAATGAATTCCTTCCAATATGCTCATTTTCTTGGTATGTGGATATATTGATGCATAGTCTCTGACTTATATTTACTGATTCCTGCACAGTGTATGTTGCTTTCATTTGTTGCTGTCCTGATCTAAGTTAGAACAAAACTAATTCTGTTCAGTGAATTTACTTGTCAGATCAGTCTGTTCTAACTAACTATCTGAAGTTAAAAACCTATTTTTGCAGACAGTGGATAAGAAATTGTCTGGATGGTCGCATCCAGAGGGTGGTGGTCAATGGCTCGATGTCCAGATGGAGAACAGTGACCAGTGGCATCCCTCAGGGGTCTGTACTGGGACCTGTACTATTTAATAACTTCATTAATTATAATGACAATGGGATCGAGAGCACCATCAGTAAGTTTGCAGATGACACCAAGCTGAGTGCTGCTGTCAGAAGGCTGGAGGGACAGGATGTCATCCAGAGAATCTGGATAGGCTGGAGATGTGGGCCCAGGTGAACCTCATGAGGTTCAACAAGACTAAATGCAGAGTCCTGCACCTGGGTCGGAACAACCCTCACTATCAATATAGGCTGGGGGATGAGGTGCTGGAAAGCAGCTCTGCAGAAAAGGACTTGGGGGTGTTGGTGGATGAGAAGCTGGACATGAGCCAGCAGTGTGCAATTGCAGCCAAGAAGGCCAATTGCATCCTGGGCTGCATCAAGAGAAGTGAGGCCAGCAGATCAAGAGAAGTGATTCTGTCCCTCTGCTCTGGCGAGGCCTCATCTGGACTGTTGCATCCAGTTCTGGAGCCTTCAACATAAGAAAGACATGGACCTGATGTAGTGGGTCCAGAGGAGGGCCACATAGATGATCAGAGGGCCGAAACAACTCTCCTGTGAGAACAGGCTGAAGGAGCTGGAGTTGTTCAGCCTGGAGAAGAGAAGGTTCTGGGGAGACCTTATAGCCACCTTGGGTTTAAATTACAGAAGAGTAGATTTAGACAGGATAACAAGAAGAAGCTCTTAACCTTGAGGGTGGTAGAACAGCAGAATAGGCTTCCCAGGGAGTGGTTGAGGCCCCATCCCTGGAGATATTAAAGGTGAGGTTGGACAAGGCTCTGAGCAGCCTGGTCTAGTTGAGGGTATCCCTGCTCACTGCAGGGGGCTGGACTAGATGACCTTTGGAGGCCCTTTCCAGCCCTAAACATTCTATGATTCTATAATTCTACTTCCAGCAGGGATAATTCTTGATGTTTAGAGTCACTACCATGGACTGGTGTGCAGAAAGGCTCTTGAATCTACTTGCTTCTGTGCAGACTAAGGTCACTGCTAAATCTTGTGTACTATGTTAGGGGTGCATAAAGTGGAATGCTGGACCTGTGGGGAGGAGCAGACAGGACAGGTGACCCCAAACTGACCAACAAAGTTTCCCATCCCATATATGTCATATTCAGTATAAAGCTGAGGGATCATGGAAGTTAAGTTCTTCTTCAATGGCGGTTGTCTAAGAAACACTCTATGTGTTCTGCCTTTGATCCTGACATCTGTGTTCCAGAATGTGTTCCATGTCAATGGTGGAGGGAGTATTGGGTTCTATACTGGTTTTATTAATGTTTGTATATATTTCATTTTGATATTATTATTTTCATTAATGTTGTTCCAGCTTTCTTTTCCAATCCATAAGTCCTTCTCCCTTATGCCCTTTCTCTTCCTCTTTGGGAATGGAGAGGGGTTAATAAAGAGCATCTATAATTAATTCAGCTGTTGGCCCAACCCTAGTCCTTAACAACAGCATATTTAACTACAGTTTAGAGATTGTTAATTCTGCTGAAGCTAAAAAATTCACATCACAGTCTACTTTCAGTCTTGTTTTGTAGAAATAATTATTTTTTTTTTAGTAATTCTTGTTTATGCTCTGGAAGTTTTGTAGCAAAGTACTAGTTTTAGGAAGTAATTTTGGGAGTTCTTTTTGGTGGGTGCATTTGCTGGTGTGCTTCTTCTCTTAGTGAACAGTCCAGTTGTTTTTTTGGAGGCTAATGTTCCTGGCTTCTTTCTCAGTTTCTTTGTGTTTATTTTCATCACATTTTCTTCAGGCTAAAGCCCATATTTTGTCAAGTTTATTTTTTTCCACTTTTTATGCTAACACTTTATTTCCTGTAGCATCTCCTTTTGCCTATAAACAGTTGATAGTGAAGTTTATTGAAAATAATTCTCTGACTTTGCTTGTAGAATATTTCTACCCATCTTACATGGATGATAAGCATCAAAATGCAAACCCATGAATATTAAATTAGGATTTGTTATTACTCCATTAGCATTAAATGACTCGGAAATAACACATCTCAGTTATAACATAATTTATGGAGTTGAATCTATAACCATAAGAATGATCCTCTAGTTAAAACAAAGGTCAAGATGACTGCATTCTGTCATTTTTGAGCACTCCAAGAAAGAGTAATGATTCCAGAAAGCAGACACTTGCTGTTATTTTAAAGCATACTATTGTAACAAGGGTCTGCAAACTTCTGATCTGTATTTCTTCCCGAGCAGAAACGGAACAGCAGTTAGAAGCCATAAACTTGGAGCATACATACATAACACATTAAAAGGAAAGATGCTTTATTTGTATATAAACACAATCAAAGCAGTTTCTGTTCTAAAAATGGAATAACGTATAAAGTGTTTAATTAGGATAACTGAATGGATTTTGCTATTCTTTTAGGTGAATGTTGGAGTAGGTGCAGAGATAGATGATAGCAAAACACCCATGCAGGTCACTGGTATGGTGATGTATTTTGACTCCAAATTTATATAAATTGCTGCAGCACACAAATGTAAACTGAATAGGATTATAGCAATTAAAAACACTTTATGTCAGTTCTTCCTTGATGTAAATTTGTTTGTGGAGTGCTTAAAGGTTTGCTACTGAGGCTTTTTACTGCTTCTGAGTATGGAAGAACAGCATTCTTATTTTATCTGAAGGAAGTTAGACTACCTCCAGGTGGAGCAAACAGCTGAGGGAGCCATCAGTAGGTTGCCTCTGGCAGTGGAAAGGGCCTTTCTGAGGTACTGTGTACTCTGACCTTGGCCAAGCAAGACATTTAGCCCTGATTAATTATGACAATTCCATATGTTGCTGCACTGAGAATCAGTGGACAGGTATTAGTAGATAAATGCCAAGGGTTTTTTCATACCTTCCAAGGAAAACAGTATACTGTCATGTCTAATCCCTCAGGTTCTAAATTTCTCCTTTTCAGGTCTCTGTGACTGCATGAGGGTGGTGATACAGGGAGTGGGCAGGAGATGTTCAAATCTGAAGGACTTTGTGCTGCTTGTGTTCTGCAAAAGCAAATCAAGGAGGAACTTACATTGTCCTATCTTGTTTTTGTTCCAGAATTTCACAGTTCATGCATTCTTCATCAAAGCAGATCAAACTGGAAACCAGTGAAACAATGGGCTATAATTAAGTTGTTTGGTTTTTTTTAACTTGACCAGGGTGTACCTGTGTAATATGTGGAGTTTAAGAATATTTTTAAAAGCTAGGTATCTCGTCTCTGAATAATTTTTTAACTGTTTCATCTCCCCTCCTCCCATTTAGTTTCCAAAACAAGCATATATTCTTATGAGTTGAGGTTATTTTATCCATCATTTTTCTTACTAATCATGCTTTGAAACTTTATTAAAACCTTCAATATCTTTTGAAAATTAAAGTATAAAAGTATTTCTGTATATAGAGGGAACAGCATGGAAGAAACATGATTAGTTGTTGTGGGCTCCACTTCAGATTAAATTTTTTGCATTAGTGAGTATGGAAGCCTGGAAAATGAACAGAATTTTAAACCTGGCTAGTGAGCAAGTTGTGGTGGGTTCGAGTGGAGGGAGGCACTTTAAAGAAGTGACAGTCGCCATTGGATCAATGTTGCTGTCTTTTGTAAATTTTAAGTGTTCATTCAGAGCAACCCATTGGAGAGATTATTTGGTTTAGCCTGAAGTAACTTCTTGATACAGAATAGCTGCAGAGCAGTTTGGGAAACTGGTGGTGTATCCCACACAACACAAAGGTGACGCAGCACTGCACATAGGGATTATGACATGTTGCTGTGAGTATGCAGAGCTACCCTTTCCAAAATAGCAGAATGGTGCTCTACTGAGAAAAGTCAGGAAGGCTAATTTTTTGCTCTTGAGAAATACTGATTTGAGAGGGCTCTAAGAATTGCTTAGAGATTATTATTTTATTGAGATGTAAGACTGTCTGAACCAAGAAAAAGCAAGGAAAGGATTTCTTCCTCCAGTCTCTCTCTTCCTGTCATAAGAATTTTGTATCTGTCTCTGATCCATCTTTGAGAAACTGAGGGTTTAGCTACTTCTCAACAAGTATGTAGACCTGAATTATCAAAGCAAATATTCAGTAACTTGATTCCTAGTGCAGCTGATCCTTAAATGACTCCTCACTGTAGCACATAAAAGAAGTCATTTATGACACAAAAAGCTTAATTTGACTTTTACCTCTGTTCTGAGTGAAAGATCCCTTTTTTTATCAATCCAGTAAATCATGCTTGATTAGAACTTTCTGAAGTAATTTAATTTATTTCTTCAATAAAGAACATTCATTAAAGGAGGAAAAAAAAAAGGTTTTCTTTTTTTTTAATACTTTTTGCCACATCACCCAAGACATTCGATGCACTGTACAGCAGGCAAGGAGTTTTGTAAGTGAGAATTTTGGAAGCATGTGAAGTAGTCTATGGGAAAAACAAAGGAGGTAGTTGATCAATATAAGTTTCTGAAGTTTATTTTCAATCACTAGGGTTTCTGGTAAGATGTTTTGAGAGTTTGTGTACAACTAGAAATTACTCTGCAAGATGTTGAGCTTCTCAGTATAGCATGCTTTCAAAATCCATCAGAAAATGGGGAGCTATTTCTGCAGAAAACAAACTTTTTCCATGTCTCACTCATTTTTGCACTGTGGGATGAGTCTGGAGCCATACATACACTGAGGTGCACTGTCACAGAAGCCATGCCCTGTGACTAGCTTTGAAAGGAACCTGTATTGCCCATTAATTTATGACTGAATAAATGTTAACTATGGCTTTTTAAAAAAAAATAAGAACTTGCACTGAAATAGAGGACATATGTCTGGCAAGGAATTTTATATGTTTGGATAAATCACAAAGTATCTGGAAAAATACGACTAACTCCAGAGTCAGACTCTGTCTTCCTCAAAAATCCTGTTGAGTCTCTATATGATGGTAAATAGGAACCTGATACCATGTAAATTACAAAAAAGGGACCCCAAACAACAAAGCATAAACAAACAAACAAAACCCTCACACACACACTAGCCCCCCCCCACCCCCCCCCAAAAAAACACAAAGAAAAACAAAACCCCACAAACAAAAAACCACAAACAGATTGGAAATCTCATCTTGGCTAAAAAAAAATAAATCTGAAAAGTTATTTCTGATTGAAAATACAGTGGATAACCTTGTGTCAGCAATGCCTTTTGTAATTGTATTTGAAATTATTTTTAACTGCCTGTGCAAGTGTAAGAGATCCTAGGAAAAGCAGAAAAGCCAACACCAAGTACATACAGATTTTGTTTTTTTTTTAAAGATGCCACAGGGAGAAAAGTAGTCTTGAGGCAATTCTAGAAATGTCATGATTTATGATCATTCTATTCCAGGCATTGCAAAAATTATAGAAAACTACCTATATTTTGAATTAATTACTTGTGGGAAATTGATTTTTTTTCTGATGTAATTGCCACTGTTTCTGAAGGGATAGAGTATATAAAAATCAGTCATGTTCTTATATAGAGAAGATGATCCTCATTCCACTCAAACATTTTGCAGGCTTACTGCAGAGAATGATAGCTCTTTTCAAAACCTGAAATTTCACTATTCTCCTGTAGCTTACTCTTGACACAACTTGAAATAATATGATTTCCATTTAAATAATTTCCTGCAGTGATTTCTGAAACTTGTTCTGTAAAGAATTGCATTTGGTATGATAAGGCCAAATGCATTTAGTATGATAAGAGATTTTATAAATGAATGGTGTACACATTAGTGTCAAAACCCTGTTCTATCCAACCTACATCCTTGAGTTCCCATAAGTCATCATCTGATTAGTCCTGAACTGCTTTAATTGAAGACTACTCATAATTTTATGCTTGGAAATGTTAATAAAGCCCCAAATAAAATCTTAATATGNAAATATTCTAATAAATTCTTTACATCTTCTAAGTCAATTGCAATGGTATTCTGTGTACAGAACACAGAAAAAGAAAATGGTATTTTGCATAGAATTTGTGGCATTTCTTTTATTAATGAACAGGATACTTCTTTGATCAAATTTATTTACTATTCTATTGTGTATCCAAAGAGAAAGAATATTTCAGGCCTTATTTGAGAGTAATTAAACATATTCCAGAACTGGCATGTTTTGTAGAAGTCATTATGCAGTTAATATCTGTATTTGTTAAAGAAGTACTCTATGGTATGTGGGGATATATCTAGTAAAATTAGCAAGATTAATGTATCTAGTTTTGTTAAGGGACAAAGCCTGGTCATGAGTTGAGCTCTACAAATGTATTTGACCTTAGCTTTTTATTATCTGTTCTCTATGGTCTCGTGGGAAAAGTGTTTGTTTCACTAGTTTTCCTGTGTGTATTGGGAATTTGATGGTATGGGACTTGAGGTAAAGATCTTTTGCAGCTTTAAGCACAGTGGAGCCTTTGGCTCACTTATAGACAGTTTACCTACATGTAAACATTTATGTATAGGCTATATGAAATAGCAAGAAATCACAGGATCAATACATATACTGTGATATAGTGATTGGCCAGAAGAGTCTTGTCTGTACACAGTAAAATAGTGAGGGCAGTTCTCCTGGGGAAAGTGAGAGTAGGGAGAAACCGCAGGTGTGACAAGCCAAGGCTATTCAACTTGATGCTGTGGCAGGGAAAAATATCTTTTTTGGTCTCATTACAGCTCTATAGAAGTGAAAAAAAAATTCTCTGCTTCAAGTATTTGAGAATATTTTTTAAGAGTTTGGAACAGGAATATAGAAAAAAAAAAAGTGCTTTAGTTACAGTTATTTTGATAAAATATATGAACATTTTTTTGAGACATACACTTTAAGTGCAAATATTTTGGAAATTGCCAAGTGTCCTGAAAATGTAAAAAGTTGTTTCCTATCTGTAGTTGAACCATGCTTCCAGCAAGCATTTTACAAAACACTTCAATAGAAAATAGATATGAAAATAGTTCATACTGTGGTGCACTTCTGTTGCTATGTTCAGCACTTAGTGCCTTTTACTTGTCCAGTGTAAGTATGCTAATGTAGTTTCTATGTATCTTCCTAAGAATGAAAATTTTACTCTTTGAAAATTAGTAATGTTGCTTTGGTTCTCACTTTTGTGCTTTCTGTTCTCTGTCCTCTTTCAGTACAGGACATCAACCGTTTCAGTATTACAAAATGAAATTTTCTTTAAAGTATAGATGATATAAAAATAATTTTAAAAGCTCACTCATCTAATTTTTATTATACAGTAACTGTATGTACAGTAATTAAAATATTATTAGGGAACTCTTAACTGTGGCATGCATTTTGCAAAGAGTAAGTAATGCTACCTGCAAGTATGTGTCTGATTTGTCAGAACACAAAAGACCAACATCGTTTCTACAAAAGGTGAAGCAGCCTATCATTATTCAGTGTTATGCACTGAATCAATGTAAAAGTGTTTTACCTGTGACCTGTAGTCTCCCTACAGACACTGCATAAATAAAGGCTCTACAGACATGTACATAAATAAAGGCTAAGAAGGGCACAGGAGACTTCCAAGAGCTGCATTTATTTCTCACATCAGTTGTGATCAGAATTCTGAACTTGCTATGTTGAGGAAAAATCCAGTTTTATTTGAGATCATGGGAGCTGTATTGACAGGAAGTTCAATCTGTAAATCACCTTAAGAGTTTGTTTTGTGTTTTACCTCTCAGGCTGGTACAAGAGGATGTGGGAATGGACATCCCTTTTGCGAAGGGCACACTAAACCCCAGTTCTACAGAGATGAGGCCTGGTAAGAAAACCTCTTATTCATTTTCTTATTCCCTTACCATTTAATTATTCAGTGAGAAGAATGTTCCTGTGCTGGTAAAGAATTGGTACAGTATCAAGTTTGATTTATTTAGTCAATTTTCTACTTCACTTGAGGAATTTTAATTGTGATATGCCATTTGATTTGCTCATAGTTATCACTTATCTAGTCCTTGTGAAGTTTAAGTAGTCTCTATTATTTACCTTATATCTGACTACTGTCTAAATGAACTAAGTTAACATTAGAATACTTCAGAACAGCTTAAAATGTCACACAATGCGGTGGCAAGGGGCAAAGTCATACCTAGCTTTGTCTTGTTGTAGACTAATATAAGACTAAGAGGTATTTCTGTTACTGTATTGAATAATACATATAGTTAAAACTAAAGACATAGTTACTTGCAAATCAGCACCATTCGAACAGCACCAAGTTCATAAGAAAACAAATATTTAGAGGACATTCTCACTCATATTATTTTTTCCAGGATTCAGTGATGTCTTGGTTCATACCTCAAGTGTTTTCTACCTGGCTTTTTAAATCCAAAAACACTGTGGGCCAGAGAGTGTCCAAGGCTTGATTTTCATCTGATGATTGCAAAAAAAGAGAAACTGGATTTTGAATAATTTAAGAGCTCTCAGCAACCTCTGCCATTCCTATAGATGTTTGTTTTATTTATTTAAATACTAATTTTTAGAGTTGGGGTTTGTGTTGGTCTTAAATGTCTTGGTGTTACTAAAATTTATCTGTACCGGTGTGTTTGAAGGTGAGACAAGTATCTGGGAGATTAATTGTATGCAGGGGAGATAAAGTTCTTTTCATCTTCCCTTTTTCAGAACCTCCCAATTCTCTTGATCTTAATGGTTCCCATCACAGAAGGATAAAGCTCACTGCTCCAAATATCAATCTCTCTTTGGACCAGAGTGAAGGGTCTGTACTTTCAGATGATAATTTGGATACACCAGATGAAATTGACATCAATGTTGATGACCTCGACACTCCAGATGAAGCAGACTCTTTTGAATACACTGGACAAGGTAATGTTCTATATTGTAAAGGCAGAATTTTTCTCTGTTTCTTTCCCTACTGCTTACATGATCAGTGTCATATCTGTCAGGCTGTGAATATTGTTGATGCATTTGAGAGTTAATGCTAGATGTCCAGGTATTTTTACCGTCTGCTGTTTTTTAGCGTTTCTTCTCTTGTGTGAAGTAATACATTTCCACTTGTGCAGAGTGCACAAAGACAGAGTAGAGCTGGTAAAATAGATAAGAGCTGCCTAGAGAATCAAATTCAAAGTCCTCTGTTTGCCCTGTATCACAGCACATGTCCAAAAAAAAGTGTTCAAAGAGAAAGCAGTTGCTCTCTATGGTAGAGTGCTGTGGCTAACTTCACCTTCACACTGACTCCAGCCAGCATTAGATTACAGTTAACATCAGTAGTACTTGGGGATATAGCCTTGTGCAAAATGTAATGGCTGACATAAGCTGCACCAAAAATCTTGTACTGCATAAATGAAGTAGACATAGTCTGGTGAAAGGCACCGTCTGTTAGTAAGAAAGGTCTTTTTTGAATGCCCATGTTGGAGAGCTGAGATGTGGAAGGTGTGTACATGGCATTATAGAGTTAGCTCAGATGATGGAACAAAGAATGCTTCATGCCACTAATATGATTGCTCAGCAGGGGTAGCTGTACAGTATAGATACACCCTGAAGTGTGCAATGGATGCTTCACTTTTCCTGTGCATATTAATGATTTTCTCTCACGTGGTGTAACGTGTTTTACACCATCTCACTCACTTTGGTTAAATTTATGATGTACAAAATAGGGTGTATCAAAAACACTCAGTCTTTGCTATTATCTTAAGAACCATAGATGCAGAGTAGTCCTTTGTGGT
>VYZU01012048.1:0-11252 GCA_013401355.1 Ceyx cyanopectus
ATTTTAATTTTCATTAAAGCTGCACTTGTTTCTTTTTCTAGTCAATCAGTCTCTCTCCTTTCTCTTCCCCTTTCTCTTCCCCTTTTGGGGAGGGAATGGCCTGCCCTGACCCTAAACTGTGACATGTTAGAGCAAATATGCAGTTTAGTAATCCCATATTTCTATCTCCAATAGTGACCAGTATTATATCAACATATATAGTCATTGAAAACATGGACCATCACTGATATATTTTTAAGGCCAGGCCTTGGGGTTTTTTTTCCCTCTAGTATGTTATTTTCTTTAATCATCCTCAACAAGTCTTTAAGGAAGACTTTCTACCCAGGAACAAGGCAAGTAAAGAACAGGATGTGTATATCCAGAATATAATCTATATTATATTATTTGAGATATAATATAATATATCTCCAATAGATCACACCCAACTACTTTATCCTCACACCAGCTGGTGAGCTACAGACACCACAATTCAACCTTTTTTGTAGTACTTTTAATCAATCTGGTATTGGTCAGTGTTAGAAAGCTGCAGAGAATTTGTAGTGCTGCACAACAGCTGGAGAGTAGAAGATGGCAAATAATGGTTTGTTAGTCCCTCCCTCGCAAACCCCTATGTGACACAGTGTATCAGAATACAATGCTGTGATGATACCATGACTGCACCTCCTGTATGTGAGCCAAGGTCAGAGAGATCTTAATGAAATAAAGGATTTTTAATACACTGAAAGAAAAAAAAAAGAAGCAGTTAGGTCATTTTGATACTTGCAAATCAATTTCTTACATACAAATTATATATTAAACAAAAAAAAAAATTTAAGAGACATTTCACTTTAGAGTAAATAATTCTTTATACATATGCTAGAATTTTTTTTTTTCTTGAGAAATAAAATTTCCAGCTTTAAGCAGCTTGGATCCTGAGATTTCATCCTGAAATCCTGTAGGACAGGAAAAAAAATTGTGCAGGATTAAATGGTCACCATTTTATTCATATGCTTAGCTCTACACAGACTCAAGTCCTGCAGCACTGTGTAAGGTGGGAGGCTCACAGTCCAGTTTCTGAGAACTCATGGGTAGCTACAGAGTGGCTGGGTTCTGACTTGGCTTTCTGCCTGCCACTTGCCTGTAAGAAGTGGAACCTGAGTAAAAGAGCTTATCCTAAACTTGTACGTTATAATTAAATGCAATGTGGAAGTTTATTTTTGTTGTGGGACAAATCCTGTTCATTTCTTCCAGTGGTGAATTTTGCTGCCTTCACTGGGATTTGTCATCTGGAAAAACAAGCAGAGAAAGCCCTCGTCACTGCTAAAAGATGAGTTCTTGAAAGCAATTAAAGCAGGTTTAATGACATTTGACACTAAACCTGTATATGGTAAAACAAACCCATAAAACTCCACTTACACCCCCTTCTCCCCTCTTGATGGAAAGGTGGAAAGGTGGAAACTTTCAGGATGTCTTAGGATGTCTTAGCTGTAGACAATAAATCATTTTTCAAAAACACATTAGGAGTGTCAAAAAAACACCTCTGAGTAACATCTTTTAAAGTAAAGGGCTAAATCAAACCAAAACCTTTGCTGACATTTTGATTGCATTTGTGTTAGTCAGTATAATGAAAAATTAACTTTACACATAAAAAATTTATTGTAGCTTCTTTTATTGCCTAGGAAGGAAAGTTTACTGTAGCCAACTGAACCATGCTTCTTCATGTGTTGTCACTTTATACACTTTATTATTGTAACTTATGAGGTTGTTTGTAAGCAAAGGAATGTTTTTGTTTTTATTCTGCAGTACGCCCACTTGCTTACTCATTACGCTCATCATGGCTCTATGTAATAAACTTCATAATATCACACATTAATGGCATTACTTAGACTATAGCTACTATAAGTTAATGTGCAAATGTTTTGCAGTTTTCCTATGTTTACTTGCAATTTTGAAATAATGTTCAAGACGTGTTCTGCGTTTGTGAAGAATCACACACTTTAGTGCAATAATGTATGGGAAAATGTGAAACTATTTAATAAATATAGAAGAATTGACATTCATGTCAGTATATGATGGGGTGTGTCCATTCATTAAAATGATATGTTGATACTTATTTGTGGCAGATAAAGTATATCTAGTTCTATTTCTTGTAAATTTATCTGCCAAATACTTGCCCAAACCAATGCAAATTTTGGACATAGAATATTATTGATGTCTCCCTTGTTTTCTTAAGAGTTAGCAAAAATGAGATGTAGCCAAAGAGCAGTTATACAAAGACAAGAACTCTGGTGACTACTTTATTATTACTTATTATGTATTTTTTTTCCATGTGAATGTGATCTATAGATCTATAATTCTTCTTCATACTTTCTTCTTGAAGGCTCTTTTGAACCAAAAACTTTACAACTTAGGAAGTAATTCCTAAGAAAGTAAATTCTGTAAGAAACTATTATTTTCTGGTTAACTTAAAAGTACATTGAATATTTTTTCCTTCGTTCTCAAAGTCAGAATGTGCATGCGTGATCAATAATGTAGGAAGTATATGAGTACTGGAAACACACAGGTTTTCTATTGCCCAGTAGAAGTAATCAAACCTCCCAAGATACCATGACTTTGTGCTGAAATTACTAAATGTCAACCTGACTTTACAGATTATAATTATTTTAATTTATAAGTTTCACACATTAAAACTGTTCTTCAATTTTTTATCCGTAGAACAGGGCACAAGCAGTGCGTATTAAAAAAGTTAATCTGATGAAATTACATCACTTTCAAAAGAAGATGTTCCCATTATTCAAAATAAGTAATTGATTTTTCAGAGTACTTCCTGATGCTCCTGAGAATGACAGCTAGTGATGAGGAAACCTCTAGGTAAAAGCCAGTGATGTAAATGTGAAACACTATTTTATAGACAGATAGCTCATTTCTGAAATGTTGAGTGTGCTGTAGTGCATATTCCTATAAGTCAAAAGTCCAACATTAGAACAGCTCAAGCCTAAGTATCAAAATAACTGTGTGGAGAGGATACCTAGTGCACCTTGAAGGTCAATTCCTCTCAATTTTACTTGAGCTCTCCCTGGCCTGGTTGCTACCACCCTGCTTCAGATTTGAGTTTCTCCCCCCTTTCATTATAACAAATAAAAGTACAAGATCTTCTGTTTTGAAATGACCCTGAAAAGTTCAGACCAAAGCCCTTTTAAATTCCATTATCTGAAATGAAGAAACTCTCTATGAAATGCTGCCAAGCATTGCCATGGCAACATGATGTCACCCAGTGACAGAACAAGCATCATAGCATTTAGCTGAGACCGTGTTGCTTCCTTCATGAGCAAAAAGATTATTTTGAAAGTGGGGGCCCAGCTGGGCAAGGGAACATCTGCAATCTAAACATTTCCACTGCCCTTCAGTGGGAAACTGCTTTCATTTCTTGTCTCTGAACACCAGGCAGGGCCTAAACCACACAGGCAGGAGAGTGGTTACAAAGAAGGGAGAGTGAATGGAGGAGAAAGTGCTATCAGTCAGTGTGTGCCTTAAAGGCAGGGGAGAAAAGAAGTAGCTGGGAGCTCAACTCTGCAGATGGGCTGGTCTCTGGGAGTCACGGATAAGGCAACAGCTGCTGCCTGGGGACTCAGCCTGGGTACTGCAAGCGTGACTCACCTGTCACACTGTACACAGATGAGCATTCACCATACTGAATTATCCACATGCAATTCTGACATGCTTTAAATGCCAGCTTGTGCTTTTCCTTGGGTGCCTGGTGGATTGTAGATGGAGCTTTCAACTTATGAGTGTGGATCCCTTTTACGTGGGTGCACTGCTTCACTATTATGGGACTCAGCCAAAAAAAAATCTCCAGGTCAATTTTATTTTCCTCCAATCTTTGGAGCAAGACAGTGCAGAAATTACCCACAGAATCTTCTACAGGATGAGCAAAAATAAGATATTTTGGTGCACACTGGAGGTGAATAAAAAAGGAAAGAAGCTACTGGAAGTCTTGGTATTTAGAAGTCCCACATATAAGCAATTGCAGTATACTCTTTAGAAGTGTAAATAGAGTACAGTTTTTTTTTCTTTTTAATTTTTTTTTTTATTTTCCAGGTGTTTCTGTCTTCTTTAGTGCCTCCAAATCCTGGAACCCAGAGTGGTGGCTCAGAGGTGCAAAGAGGCAAAGTTGTGCTATGTTGTGCTGAGGATCTTTTGCAAATATGCATGTCAAAGTTCTCACTAGTTTTAATCTGAATTCACAGTCCTTGAGGCATCAGAGAAACTAACACCTCATAATGAAATCCAGGCAAAACTGAAAAGCAAATGTGATTTCAATATTTACAGCAAATTTTAAGCACATTTCAAAGCTGTGAGCCAGCCCAGCTTTGTTGGGTCTTATTTGGATTTACACTGAGAACACTTGAAAAGTTTTAATTGGGATATTGATTTCTTTCATTTTCTTCCAAATTGGATAGATTGCTCCACATCAGTTGTAGTATAAATAAGAAAATATTTGGTGAGGAAATGTAAAACTCACAGAATTACAGAATGTTAGGGGTTGGAAGGGACCTCTAGAGATCATCAAGTCCAACCCCCCTGCCAAAGCAGAATCATCTAGGACAGGTTGCACGGGAACACATCCAGGTGCGTTTTGAAACTCTTCAGAGGAGGATACTCCACACCCTCTCTGGGCAGCAAGTTCCAGTGCTCTGTCACCCTCACAGTAAAGAGGTTTTTCCTGATATCGAGGTGGAACTTCCAGTGTTCCATTTTGTGACTGTTGCCCTTTGTCTTATCACCGGGCAACACTGAAAAAAGACTGGCCCCACCCTCTTGACATCAACCCTTCAGAAATTTATAAACAGTGACAAGATCCCCTCCCAGTCTTCTCTTTCCAGGCTAAACAGACCAACATCTTTCTTATAAGAGAAATGTTCCAGTCCTTTAATCATCCTCATAGCCCACCATTGGACTCTCTCCAGTAGTTCCTTGTCTTTCTTAAACTGAGGAGGCCACAACTGAACACAGTACTCCAGATGTGCTGCCACTAGGTAGAGTAGAGGGGGAGGAGAAGTGTCATGTGACAAGTGTCATGTCCTAGGTGCAGGATGTGACACGTCCTTGTTTAGTTTCATTAGGTTTCCCACACCCAGTTCTCCGGTGTGTCCAGATCTTACTGAATGGCAGCCTAACTTTCTGGTGTGTCATCCACTCCTCCCAGTTTTGTATCATCGGCAAACTTGCTGAGGTTACACTCTGCCCCTTCATCCAGGTCATTGATGTCCGTGTTGAACAAACATGGACACAGTACTGTCCCATGGGGAACTCTGCTATTTACAGGCCTCCAACTGGATTCTGAATCACTGATCATAAACCTCTGAGCTATATTGTTCGGCCAATTCTCAATCCACCTCTCAATCCACCTGTCCACTTGTCCATCCCACACTTTTTGAGCCTACCTGTGGGGTTGTTATGGGAGATATTTTGATATTCTTAAGGTTTCCATTTTTATGGAGACATTTTAAAATATGAAATTGAAGTATATTCTGGTATTTCATAATCCTTGCTGATATGATATGGGAAGTCCAGTCTCTTAATCTTTCCCATTGCTTTTCTCTTATTGATTTAAATCCAACAAGTTATTTGTACATCTTTTCCTCAAGCTGGGTGAAAATTACATTCTAGGTCTCTTAAGTCTAACTCCGTACCATATAATTCCACATCATATNATGAAGTAAATGAAGACTAACCTGGATAATCACAGTTTCTCACTTTGGAGGACACCCATTTTCTCTGAAATAAATGATGATTATTCCTTACTTCTTGAGCATTTAGCTGAGATGAATTGCCATTCAGCATCTCTCAAGTGCAGACTTTGTATGAAGATACTGGACCTTGGACTCAGGCACCCATCTTTAAGGATACTTGCCTGAAAACAATTGTAAAGGAGATCTGGTCCTGAAGGGGTACTTCAGACAGTATATATACTGCTATGTTCAGTGACAGTGAAAAATGTGAAGGAATTGGGCAGATGAGATCAGGGTTTTGACCCTCTCCAGTTCATTATAATGGTCTTATGCAAGTCCTGTTTTACTGGGCATGTGTTAACTGTTTAGCTGCAGTCATATTTCACAGGATTGTTGAGTTAACATTACATGAATTATACATGGTTTATAAAATGATTATTTAATCAGTGGAAAATTAAGTTCATAGATGTTTTCTAAATCTGAACTAGGACATTCATCAGCAGAACTGCTGAATTTTTAATCAAGTCTGCTGTGCTTGATGTAGCTATCATTCTAAATTGCCCTCTCTCTGCTGGTCCTCTTACTGCAATACATATCTGATCATTATCCCTTCTCATTGATAATTGATTTTTTCAGCTCAGATGTAAGGTAAAATGACATGTCACTCAGTATTTTCATCAAAGGACAGTTTTACTTACTTTTAACAGAAAAGATGCTTTTAATATTCAGATAAATGCTTTCAAATGTTGTCCAAAGTTCTTTGATTCCTTCAAACCATCACATACTTAGAGGCATCATTTAAAAGCAAACTTGTGTCAGAAATATAAAGAAGAAAGATTTCTGCTTGTCTTGAAGATTAACAATTCAAAACATTATGATCTGAATTAGATTTGGAATTTGGTTGCTTAACTCATTTTTGGAAAAGGTCTAGATGAGAAGCAACAAGCAATGCAGTTTGTACAGATATGTAATAATTTCCCATCCCATATAAGAATTAAGTTGCAAACCAACTTATTCTGTAAAAATCTTTGGCAACTCTCATTAAATAATGAGAAAAATATTTCCAAAAATTAGAAAAACTGCAGGGAATTTACCCTGGGAATTATCTGAAAATCCAGATACTCTGGCTTGTTAGAGCTGTGACAGGTGAGAGACCATAATGCCTTGCACCCTACTAAGCAAGCTCTTCAGCAAGGCCGGTATACTCTTCATCAAACACAGTATAGACAACTGGTCAAAAGAAATGATTGTCCTTCTGCATCCAACATCAGTGCAGCTTCACCTAGAGCAGTGTGTGCAGTTCTGGCATCCTTCAGTCTCAGAAGTATGATCAGATACTGAAATGTGTCCAGACAAAGCCAACAAAGACATCAAAGGGGCTGGAAGAAGCAGCTAACGGCTCTGGGCTTGTCTGGTTTAGAGAAAAGGAAGCAGAGAGATGACCTCATTGCTCTCTATAGCATCCCAGGGAGGGGATGTGGAGACGGAGGTGCTGATCTCTTCTTCCTTATATGCAGTGATAGGATGTGTGGGAATGGGTCAAAGATGCACCAGAGAAGGTTTGAAATGGACATTAAAAAGCATTTCTTTACCAAGAGGGTGNTCCGTGTTGAACAAACATGGACACAGTACTGTCCCATGGGGAACTCTGCTATTTACAGGCCTCCAACTGGATTCTGAATCACTGATCATAAACCTCTGAGCTATATTGTTCGGCCAATTCTCAATCCACCTCTCAATCCACCTGTCCACTTGTCCATCCCACACTTTTTGAGCCTACCTGTGGGGTTGTTATGGGAGATATTTTGATATTCTTAAGGTTTCCATTTTTATGGAGACATTTTAAAATATGAAATTGAAGTATATTCTGGTATTTCATAATCCTTGCTGATATGATATGGGAAGTCCAGTCTCTTAATCTTTCCCATTGCTTTTCTCTTATTGATTTAAATCCAACAAGTTATTTGTACATCTTTTCCTCAAGCTGGGTGAAAATTACATTCTAGGTCTCTTAAGTCTAACTCCGTACCATATAATTCCACATCATATNGGTCAATTTTATTTTCCTCCAATCTTTGGAGCAAGACAGTGCAGAAATTACCCACAGAATCTTCTACAGGATGAGCAAAAATAAGATATTTTGGTGCACACTGGAGGTGAATAAAAAAGGAAAGAAGCTACTGGAAGTCTTGGTATTTAGAAGTCCCACATATAAGCAATTGCAGTATACTCTTTAGAAGTGTAAATAGAGTACAGTTTTTTTTTCTTTTTAATTTTTTTTTTTATTTTCCAGGTGTTTCTGTCTTCTTTAGTGCCTCCAAATCCTGGAACCCAGAGTGGTGGCTCAGAGGTGCAAAGAGGCAAAGTTGTGCTATGTTGTGCTGAGGATCTTTTGCAAATATGCATGTCAAAGTTCTCACTAGTTTTAATCTGAATTCACAGTCCTTGAGGCATCAGAGAAACTAACACCTCATAATGAAATCCAGGCAAAACTGAAAAGCAAATGTGATTTCAATATTTACAGCAAATTTTAAGCACATTTCAAAGCTGTGAGCCAGCCCAGCTTTGTTGGGTCTTATTTGGATTTACACTGAGAACACTTGAAAAGTTTTAATTGGGATATTGATTTCTTTCATTTTCTTCCAAATTGGATAGATTGCTCCACATCAGTTGTAGTATAAATAAGAAAATATTTGGTGAGGAAATGTAAAACTCACAGAATTACAGAATGTTAGGGGTTGGAAGGGACCTCTAGAGATCATCAAGTCCAACCCCCCTGCCAAAGCAGAATCATCTAGGACAGGTTGCACGGGAACACATCCAGGTGCGTTTTGAAACTCTTCAGAGGAGGATACTCCACACCCTCTCTGGGCAGCAAGTTCCAGTGCTCTGTCACCCTCACAGTAAAGAGGTTTTTCCTGATATCGAGGTGGAACTTCCAGTGTTCCATTTTGTGACTGTTGCCCTTTGTCTTATCACCGGGCAACACTGAAAAAAGACTGGCCCCACCCTCTTGACATCAACCCTTCAGAAATTTATAAACAGTGACAAGATCCCCTCCCAGTCTTCTCTTTCCAGGCTAAACAGACCAACATCTTTCTTATAAGAGAAATGTTCCAGTCCTTTAATCATCCTCATAGCCCACCATTGGACTCTCTCCAGTAGTTCCTTGTCTTTCTTAAACTGAGGAGGCCACAACTGAACACAGTACTCCAGATGTGCTGCCACTAGGTAGAGTAGAGGGGGAGGAGAAGTGTCATGTGACAAGTGTCATGTCCTAGGTGCAGGATGTGACACGTCCTTGTTTAGTTTCATTAGGTTTCCCACACCCAGTTCTCCGGTGTGTCCAGATCTTACTGAATGGCAGCCTAACTTTCTGGTGTGTCATCCACTCCTCCCAGTTTTGTATCATCGGCAAACTTGCTGAGGTTACACTCTGCCCCTTCATCCAGGTCATTGATGTCCGTGTTGAACAAACATGGACACAGTACTGTCCCATGGGGAACTCTGCTATTTACAGGCCTCCAACTGGATTCTGAATCACTGATCATAAACCTCTGAGCTATATTGTTCGGCCAATTCTCAATCCACCTCTCAATCCACCTGTCCACTTGTCCATCCCACACTTTTTGAGCCTACCTGTGGGGTTGTTATGGGAGATATTTTGATATTCTTAAGGTTTCCATTTTTATGGAGACATTTTAAAATATGAAATTGAAGTATATTCTGGTATTTCATAATCCTTGCTGATATGATATGGGAAGTCCAGTCTCTTAATCTTTCCCATTGCTTTTCTCTTATTGATTTAAATCCAACAAGTTATTTGTACATCTTTTCCTCAAGCTGGGTGAAAATTACATTCTAGGTCTCTTAAGTCTAACTCCGTACCATATAATTCCACATCATATCACTCATCCTCTGTTTTCTTACACAACTGCATTTTGTAGTGAATAGTCATTCTTATGCTCAGTGGCACTGCCTACCTGTACCCACCAGCTACACCTACCTCCTTTACTGACCAAAATCTATACAACTGCTGTATCTTAAGCAGNATGATATGGGAAGTCCAGTCTCTTAATCTTTCCCATTGCTTTTCTCTTATTGATTTAAATCCAACAAGTTATTTGTACATCTTTTCCTCAAGCTGGGTGAAAATTACATTCTAGGTCTCTTAAGTCTAACTCCGTACCATATAATTCCACATCATATCACTCATCTTAGGCCTACTCATCAGGCCTACTGGGTTCTATTCTAGATTCTACTGTGGCGATTTGGAGACCTTTCCAGAATATTATTATAATAATTAAAAATTGTCTCCTAATTTTTACTCTACATTTCCCTGCTAAATCCCAATAAATTTACTTGTTAAGACAGATGGAAGTCAAAACCTACTTTATTCCTACTATTCAAAATCTTTCTTGCCTGACTATAAATATTTTTGATGCATAATTTTGANTATATATACTGCTATGTTCAGTGACAGTGAAAAATGTGAAGGAATTGGGCAGATGAGATCAGGGTTTTGACCCTCTCCAGTTCATTATAATGGTCTTATGCAAGTCCTGTTTTACTGGGCATGTGTTAACTGTTTAGCTGCAGTCATATTTCACAGGATTGTTGAGTTAACATTACATGAATTATACATGGTTTATAAAATGATTATTTAATCAGTGGAAAATTAAGTTCATAGATGTTTTCTAAATCTGAACTAGGACATTCATCAGCAGAACTGCTGAATTTTTAATCAAGTCTGCTGTGCTTGATGTAGCTATCATTCTAAATTGCCCTCTCTCTGCTGGTCCTCTTACTGCAATACATATCTGATCATTATCCCTTCTCATTGATAATTGATTTTTTCAGCTCAGATGTAAGGTAAAATGACATGTCACTCAGTATTTTCATCAAAGGACAGTTTTACTTACTTTTAACAGAAAAGATGCTTTTAATATTCAGATAAATGCTTTCAAATGTTGTCCAAAGTTCTTTGATTCCTTCAAACCATCACATACTTAGAGGCATCATTTAAAAGCAAACTTGTGTCAGAAATATAAAGAAGAAAGATTTCTGCTTGTCTTGAAGATTAACAATTCAAAACATTATGATCTGAATTAGATTTGGAATTTGGTTGCTTAACTCATTTTTGGAAAAGGTCTAGATGAGAAGCAACAAGCAATGCAGTTTGTACAGATATGTAATAATTTCCCATCCCATATAAGAATTAAGTTGCAAACCAACTTATTCTGTAAAAATCTTTGGCAACTCTCATTAAATAATGAGAAAAATATTTCCAAAAATTAGAAAAACTGCAGGGAATTTACCCTGGGAATTATCTGAAAATCCAGATACTCTGGCTTGTTAGAGCTGTGACAGGTGAGAGACCATAATGCCTTGCACCCTACTAAGCAAGCTCTTCAGCAAGGCCGGTATACTCTTCATCAAACACAGTATAGACAACTGGTCAAAAGAAATGATTGTCCTTCTGCATCCAACATCAGTGCAGCTTCACCTAGAGCAGTGTGTGCAGTTCTGGCATCCTTCAGT
>VYZU01012050.1:0-15605 GCA_013401355.1 Ceyx cyanopectus
CCTCAACTGTCTGTAGCCCACTCTCAAAAAGACAGGCATTTCCCCCCTCCCCCCTCATATCTAGTTTAAAGCTCTATCAATGAGCCCAGGCAATTCATGTGACAGAATCCTCCTTCCCCTTTGAGAGAGATCTACTCTGTCTGATGCCAGTAGACTAGGTGCCCTATAAACCTCCTCATGGTCAAAAAATCCAAAATTCCAGTTGTGAATTTGTTACTGGCCTCCATGTGGACATGGAGCCATTGACCATATCTCTGTGAGTGCGACCTTCCAGCCAGTTCTTTATCCACCGAGTGGTCCATCTGTCAAATCTGTGTCTCTCCATTTTAGAGACAAGGATGTAATGTGGGACAGAGTCAAACGACTCACAGAAGTCCAGGAAAATGTCATCTGTTGCTTTTCCCATGTCAATCAACGCTAGCTTTGTCTTAGAAGACCATTAGATTAGTCAGGCACAACTTGCCCCTGGTGAAGCCATGTTGGCTGTCACCAACCACTTGATTATTTTTTATGTGCTGTAGTACAGCTACCAGGAGAATCTGTTCCATGATTTTACCTGGCACAGAGGTAAGGTAAAATCATGTAAGTAAAAGAAAATGGGCTTTTTTTTGTTAGTGGAAATTGTGGTCTTATAATTACTGGGACAACACCTGGGAGTCTCTGAAACCTTCTGCAACTCAAGCCTACTTTTTCCTCCCTTTGGGAATTCTCTTTAGCACCATTTTGTTTAGTTTGTATAAGTTCAGGTTTCATTAATGTAGTATTTATTTTTATAAACTGTACACCAGATGTCTGCAGCCATGAAGCTTCTAAAGTATTTTGTTGCCAATGTGACCCTGGTGGTTTAAACAATTATAAACTGAAGCAGGTCTGTTTACACAAGGCTTTAATGTTAAACTATATGCAAACATAACTATGTGGACTCAGAGTCTCTAAGACAGACACATGCAGTTTCACAAATATTCCAGCAAATGAAATCTTAGAATTTCCAAGCTACTAAGTATAGTACAAAGAACATGAAAATCACGATGCAGTAGTACTTAGCACTTATATATATAGCACTTTACATCTTCAAAGTACTGTGCTAACAATATCTAATTAATCCTAGTTGACTAATTAATCCTTTCCAGATCAGGAAGCTGAGACACATTAATTACAATTATTATTTATGTACTTATATAGCACCATAGGTGTGCATGCCACTTACAGACTTATAGACTAGTCCCTCACTATTATAAGCAGCTAAAATTTGTCTTTAGTACTAATAGGAAAAAGATCACGGCCTGTAATATTTGGAGGGAATATATTCTCTGGAAAACTTTACAACACCAGATTCTGCCATCGAATTTGTCCATAAGAAATCACAATAAAAGGCAGCTGGATATAAGGAGCTATATTGTCATTATTGTAATTTTGATTGCATAATTTATTTTTTTTTTTCAGTTTCAAGAACAAAATGCAGTTGTATATAATAGTGAGNTTACTTAATCATTACTTTAAAAAATTACTTAATCTTTAGCACTAGAGTTTAAGTAGAAGGAAGTCTAAAATTAATGATCCCCTGTTTCCCAGCCCATTGCACATTCCCTGAGATGAAAGAATATTATGGGGAAAATGGAGAATATGTTAATGGTAATCAGAGTATGATCTATATGACCCCTAACATTCTGTGATTCTGTGATTCTATATTCCTGTCCAATTTCTATCCTATCCAGTGCTTGTTACTAGCAGGACACCATGCAAGAAAAAATGTTCAAGAGCTTTGTCAGGAATAAGCTCTAGTAACCAGACTTTCAGGAAAAATTATTGTTAGTAACTTGCAAGCTGGTCCAAATCTGAGCAGATTGCTCCTTGCAGAGCAAAAAGTTGCTCTAATAAATATAGGACAAGCTCCCTTCAGTGTATAATGGATGATCTAAAAATCATCCATTATACTTCAGAAACAGTCAGAAAAATACATGCAAGGGAAAGGATTTTTGAGTCTGAATATGTGTGTTCATATCACATCCTATGATATTTGCTGCATTTTAATCTCAGACTTCAAGTCTGTATTTGATGCTGTTCTATGAAATTCTTCATATCAAGTGGATGGAATAAATCTTGTCTTTTAGAATTTCCTAGGTGGAATGGCTTAGAAAACATAAGGCTTAGTCCTGAGTGAATAAATTGTAGAAAAACCCCACAACTTCTGAAACATGATCTTTAGTTTTGTATGGTTTATATTCATGGTTCCAAATTATTCACTGTTGTTCTTGGTCTGACAACAGTTCAGAAGCAGTTTGCTGTATGAACTGGTAAATGAGATTAAACTTTTGAGTGAGCTTGCTTGGTTGTGACTACCTATAGTGCTTCTATATTATTCTTTACCAAAAGTGAAGAACATAGTTTGGGGTTTTTTCCCCCTAGCTGAAATTGTAAGAGTTATTTAGGTAAACAGAATGTAATTTCCTGAACTGGCATTTGTCCAGTATATGTGGTTTGACCTCCTTCTAAAGGAGATCTGTTTATTTAAAGTAGCAGGGCACAATCAAAGACTGAGTGTGTTTTCAGAGAATGAGGTGAGGAAGTGAAAACAGGGAGCACCAATAAAGAATTCTAATCAGGAATGAAACACCTAAAAGTGTATTGAAACAGAGTTCTGTAGTGCTTCGATTAATCCCAGGCTGTTTTAACTCATGCAACTGGTACTTACAAGACAAATAATATGAGCTGACGCCAACCAGTCTCATGTTTTCATTAGGATAAGCCATTACAGAGTACTTCAGATGCATTGAGTGACAGAGAACTTTCTGCTCTCACGGTGTTGTGGTGCAGCACTTAGTCTTCCCATGGGCTCAGGCACATAGGCTTAAACCTTGCTTTTAGTTTGTGTAGATTGTACAGCAACCAGGTGATATATAAATGGGTAGTATTTGATTGAGGCTGGGAGTAAATGTTGCTGCCTACTTCTTTTCTGTGTGTGTCACAGGCTAGTTAAAAGGGAATGCCTTTTATTTATTATAGTGTGATTGGAAACATAGAGCTGAACTGAAGTTTACCACTTCTCTAGGTTTCTAAAGTAACCAATTTGGGGAAAAAAATCCCAACTGCTGAATTTTCCCACTTACCACTTTAAACCCTAATGTTTCAACAGACTCAGATACAATCCAGCTTCCTCTGCTTATCATGACCTAACTTGAAACTCAGCAATACTTTTACTTTAATGAACTTTGTTAATGACTAAAAAAGCCAATGCTAAATGCATAAATATGCCATTCCCACCCCACTGAGTATGCAAGTGTGTTTTGTCATCATCAGGAATGAAAGTCCTTACTATTTCCTTAAACTAACAATATAACTGAAGCTTTGTATTTTATAAGAAAAGTCATGGACTCTTGTGTACACATATTGTCGTTATTGCATCCTCTTAATGCTACTATGCGAATGTAAGAATTCTCACCAGTTCTAATGTCATAGATCAGATTAATCTAGCTGTGTGCTAATTATTGCTTTGTTATTTAACTCTTTTGAAATCAACCAACTATTGCAGGATGAGTTTCAATGCAAAAATCTGAACAGACTGAAAGTCAGCCATAAAAGGAAATGTTGATTATAGATCAAAGAAGGAACTAAGAGAGAGCTTTACTTTTGTCAGTGACTATCCAGGTATCTATCATGAATTCGGAGCAGTGTGTCTAATGGAATGTGGAAATGGAAGAATTGTATGGAGCATGACTGGAATTTGAAAGGGATCTGAAAAACAAAAGTGTACATAAAAATTTATATTGCACTGAGATTAAGCCTGGTGGCTGAAGGTTGGATACAGAAGACTGGGGGAGGGACAGAACAGGTGACCAATTTAAAATTGTAAGGAAGAGAAAAGCCATTACTGATCTGTGTAATTAAAGGTGGCATGGGGAACCGTCAGAGAAGGAAGAAGTCCCTAGCCATATGCTTAGGGTAATGTAAGATTGAAGAAATGAAAAGAAATCGCACATATAAGACAGGTCAGTGTTAACTTGTTCTTGAGACTGCCACAGTGTTAAGTTCCAAGGTAAAATACCTAAGGGTGGACCTCTCTTAACACAAGTGAATTTTCTAAATGAAGGCAACTTGTTCACTCCAGGGGTAGTGTTATATCAGTGCAAGTAATGGAATGAAGAAAAAAAAGGAGTTTCTGAGAATCTGATCTTTTTCTGAGAATCTGCTTCTTTTTTCAGCTCTCAGTGATGTACTCTCTATGAGAATTTTAAGAATATATGGTCATGATGTCCCTCTCTTTCTCACACTTCCTTTTTCCCTTTTTTCTTTCTTTTCCTTTTAGTATCTCACAATGTAGAGGTTTTTTGAGCAACATGGTCACACATCATCAAAAGCAGCAAGCTTGGAGAAGGTGATTAGGTCATTCCCCCAACCTGCTCAATGAAACCAACTAGCTCTTGTCCACTCCTTGCTGATTCTACCTGATTCTGTGTTGATAAAGAAGGGTCGACATATATAATCAGATTTGTGCTTTCCTTTCCCATGATCAAAAGGGATCCCTCTTCCCTCATCTCAAATATTTGCTGAATTACACAGTCAGCAAACCTCGCTTCTAAGTGCCTTTACAATTTAGGTTTGCAGATTTATTTTTTCCTCTCTCTCCTCTCCTCTCCCACCCTAGATAAAAACTGAAGCTGTAGGTTCCTATATCAAAGCTCATCTAGGAACAATGCTAAAAGGAAGAATCTCTTTCTGCATAATTCCAATATTGGAGAATTAAGGCTTAAAATGTCTTTTTGTATTTCGAGAAAACATTCAGAGTCCATGCTTAAAATTGAGATTAGCTCCATCAAGAATAAGTAAATTCAGCAATAAGATTTAATCTCTGTGGCACTCAAAAGACAAGATTCAATTATGTTCTGTGATCTTAATTGAATTACAAAACCCCCTCAAAAGTAATGACATTATTTTATATTTTCCCCAAGCTCAGCTTACTTGGATTGAAAAGAAATAAGTCATAGTTTGAGAAAAATATGTTTGTTTTTGCTGCCTAATAATACACAGCTTTGAGGAGAAGCTAATATACTTTAAGTAAAAGACTAATATCTATCTCTGGAAGTGCTTTTTTTTGACCCATCTGGTTTGTCAGAAAAGTCTCCTACCTCTGATATTTATACAATATCATGCAAATGTCAAAATCTGAATGTCATCTTCAAAGACCCTTTTATGTCAGGCAACCCCTTTATGGGGAAAAAATAAACAATTTTATGTATGCATGCTTGATGCCAGTCCAATTAATAAAAGCCTTTTTTGCTATGCTTGGCTACAAGCAAGTTTCTCTTTTGAAAATGAACAGAGGGAGAATGAGATAAAAGGTCTGTATTGTTTCCTTGCAAATTTTACAGTTTCATTTTTAATTTGTGTTTGGATGTGAGGATCTTGGTGCAGATGGTGTGATAGTCCACAGTATGTTCTGAGAACCTGAAATGATAACAAAGATATGCAAATTGAGAGGGTGCTTTGGATGAAAGCCAGGATATCCAATTTCACAATAGCTGAAAACAAATTGATGTGCCCAGCAAACTACTCAGAGTAGCACTAGGAAATGTAACAGTGCCAAAACAAATTATATTAATGACCCGAGCAGTTTGTTGAATTCTATTGGCTAGCTTAATGTTGGTTACATTTGTCTGCGTTGGCACATCATTTACTGCACAAAACATCTTTTTTAAATGAAAAAAAAAAAGAAAAGAAAAGAAAAAAAACCCACTTAATGAAAAATCAATTTTGGTAATTGCAAAATATAGTTATACAAGAGTTATTTTTGCATCTGAGAAATGTCCAGCATATTTTATGTGAAACAAATTGAAAAAGTAGATACTCTCAAAATTCAGAAATAAGAATTGAAATTATTTCTACAAGAAAACACAAATCTTATCTTCTAATGTTTCAACAAAATAAATTATAGAATATCTAATATTTGATAGAGAACTTAAAAGGAGATGCTTTCAAATAACATATTTGGGTATAAAGACACTGTCTAGAGTAATTCTTAACAGTAATATCATTCACATTTTTGTCAGTGTTAAAATGAGAACCTGAGCCCCTGGCTGTCATTTCTTTCTTCTCCTTCTTCTTTCTTTAAATGAAAGATTCCCATATCCAAGTGAATCTCTTTAAACAGACTTTTAAAAATTATCCCTTAGAATATGTTTAAATCGATGAGGAAATATGTCTGTCAATAGTATTTGTAATCTGACTGTCCCTTAACAGTTTGTATATTTTTACACAAATACTTTATTTAGAATGAGAAAATCAAAGACATTTTCAAGCTTTAATAAAATCATACTAGCAATGCAGTGAATTGAATGCACCTTTCACATATTTCAGTACTCCATACTGAACAACATATTTTGAACTACCCAGATCCTTAATTTGAATCTTTTTAAATCCTGATTTTGGATTTGATTCTAAATACATGAATAAATTTTGTTTACTAATACCATATCTAAAGCAGGCCTAGGGTGGAAAACATAGACTGAGATTTGATTTTTCTATCCCTGGAGTCAACAGGGTACGTCCACAGCTAGCATACCAGAGTTTCAATGGAGAGATACTAGTGAAAATCACTCAGATGCCTGTGAACTGCATATTTTGTTTTAATTTCCAGAAACAACACTAATCTTTCGTTCATCTAAAAAGCTCTGAGGGCGTGTTATAATGTACTAAACCAAAGTAAAAATATTTGCAGATGCACCCACCCCCCTTTGTATATAACTGTAACTTAAAGGTGTTATGAATTTGTATCATATATTAAAATGTGAAGCTGTTACTTATTGCTTGCAACTTTATTTTTAATCTGTCACAAGAACGGAAACAAATATTGTCAGGGAATTAATCAACATTCAGTACAAAGACAATGTGCCTCAGCTCTTAAATGTCACTTATTATATATGCACTTGTATTTGTCCTAATTCTGCAAAACTATTCTTGTGCAAAACATATTTTGCACTTTTGCTGCCTTTAGCCTTCCCAGTATAAAATCTGTAACTAAGAAGTAGGTAGTTCAAGACAATGTCAATACAATAATTGCAGTTATTGGAATTTCACAGATAAACATAAAGTTGTGCAAAAAAAACCCAAACAAACAAAAAGCCCCAACCCTCCCCATTCAAAAACCCACACCAAAACTGCACCAGCACACCAAAACCCTTGCTACAAGCTTTGTTTCCTGACATTTTGTTTCAGGTTATTCTCTCAAAATTTGCATCTAGAATTCTCCCCAAATTAATTTGCCCTGGCTGGCAGAAAGCAATGTTTTGGTAAGCCCAGCAACATCGCTCCTGCCCTTGCCCTGAGTCTGGAGTTGTTTCCCGTGAGACATTGTAAGCAGCTCTTCTTGAAAAAAAAAAAAGTGCAGTGTCTCTTTTTAGCTGAGCTCTTTCAAGGGAAAAAACTGATGTGAAGTTTTAGTAATTCAAAAGGAAATTGTTTTGTAAAGAGAGCTGAGAAGAAGGCAGAAGGTTATGTAATCTGTTCCTTGGTCCTGAGTGACTTAGAAAACATAGCTCATGTATGTAGCTGCTGGATCCACATTATCGGGGGGGACTCTGTGGTTGAAGCTGACAATCACAAGGTAACTGCTTCTTTATATGAATGATCAACACATTTAAAAGTTTTCATGGCATTCGCCTCAGAAAACAAACCCTATCCCCGTGACAGCATAGCAATGACATATGTCTTCAAAAAGTTGTGTGGGAACGACCCACATCCGTTCCTTAAGCCTTCTCCTCTGCTTATGATGACAGGAGGAGATGATCTGGCTCTGCGTTTTTTAACTCATCCAGCATTCAGAATGATTCATTGAGTGAGCACAGAAGATTTTGGAAGGTAGGCTAAAGGTTTCTTTACTTGGTTGCATGCTCTGCATGAAAATGTCAAAGTTTCCTCATAGCTGGTTGGACAGGGTAGAAGATAACACAAGCCAGCCTGGGAAGTTCCTATAGGTTTAAATGACTGATCTGCAGAGATGGATGGAAGACAAACACCAAAAAATGCATATGCTGTGTTTAGAATGAATTTCTTCTTTTTAAGGCCTGTGTCTCCATTTATTTTGCTTTTACCACAATAATTTTGCTCTTCCACGAGACCCTGTGTCCTCCTGAGTGCAAAGGAAGAAGTGAAGAGAATGGAGAGGTAAGAAACAGTTTACAAGCTTTAAATATTCTTCACAAATATTTATGCAAATTATGTAAGTTTTTAAAAGAGCTTTGTGCTTTTCAATTAACAAAGCCTCAAAAGATAAATCTGCCCCTTGCTTCCAGAGGTGCTGGAGCTATCCAGCAGTAGGAGCAGTGCAGTGAATCACACTGCCCCAGTGCAGATCCAGCCTCACAATATAAAGCTGCACCAGAGCTGCAGGTGCTGCCTGTGGGGCAAGTCTTCTAGACTGCCCCATGCAGCAGGTTACACCAAAGTACTACTGGGACCTGCCCCTGTAGCAGAAAGTGCATATCCAAGGGCAGGTAATATTACAGCCAGTGGAAAAATCCTGCTCCCTGCATGGGCACGAAATCAGGTCAGAGAGCAGCAGCCTCAGCTGGGACAGCCCCTGCTCTGCAGTGGCAGGTTGCAAAATCAAGACCAGTTAAACTGGGAGCAGGGACATTGTAAGCAGATCTTCTTGAAAAAAAAAAAAAAAGTGTAGTGTCTCTTTTTAGCTGAGCGCTTTCAAGCCTGAGGTGCTTGTTCTAAGCACTCCCATCTCCCACTGACTTCATTCCTCTGTGTTACTCCCACACTCTCCTCAGTAGGTGTGCAGCACTGTGCCATTTATATGTAGCATACAATGTGTTTGAGAGTAGAAGTTTAGCTTTTATAATTAGGCACTGTGCTATTTTAAAAACCTTTTTTTCATAGCAAGATGAAGGTGTAAGTGCAAACTCAATGCACATTTGTCAAAGGAAATAATAATAATAAAATTATCACAAAGCAATAAATAGCTTTTATGAAATTATATATCTATGTAACAGCAAAGTATAGGTTTTAGATGAGCCCAGAAAATGACCCTTGGTAAAAAGCTTACTAAAAGGAATACCTTGGAGCTGTCCATCAGTTGCACAGACACACACAAATCCTGAGCAGCAAGGCAATGCACTCTCTGTCTTCATGCATAATACATACAAAATAGGTGAAGTGGTATGTAAAGTGAATTTTAATTGGTTATAATTGTCATTTCATTTAGTAAAGTATTGTCTGGAGACCAGGATATCAATTAACACTCTATGGACTCTGTTACTTATGAAAATATGCATATATAGAGATGATGTGCTCTAGCAGCAGATATACTTTAATTAAGAAAGTGGTACAGTAAATTAAAGACCTTTAAAGTATTAATTAATTGGTGTATAGATCAGTTCTGAGTTTCAACTTGGTAAAGTTAAAATCACTGTATCTGATTTAAATTAGATGAGAAATGCATATTCTGTGTTGTTAACTAGCTTTTTAAAGGTGTTCTTTGCCAGAACCATGGTAGTGCAAAGGTGAAATGCAAAGGTGAAATACATCTTTTCTCTATACAACACTATAGTTTAATCTTCAATTGGAGCTCTTTGAAGTTGTCGTTTGTTCATACTAATATATCAACTAGAAGTGTTTTGTCAGGAGTCTTTCTCCTGCTCTTTTTGTATATGTCCTTCATATTCCTTGGTATTAATAAATATCCCAGCATTAATAAGGTATAGAGAAGTGATTGATGTATTCCATATTATTATTAAATTGTCAGTAACCAAGACAGGGTTTGGTAGGTTTTCTTCTTTTCCAAAAAAGGATGAAGAGGGACCTGTCCCTTTTTAACCACTTGCTCTGAATGACTTTTATACCCAATATAAGTGAGAAAAGAGGATGAATGTCACCTCTCTTCTCTTCCTTCTCCTGCCGATGCATGCTCCTTCTTTTGATTGACAGCTACTAATAACCTTCCTGCCCTAAGTGCCATGGAGACACTTTATTAGGACAAACAGCCAAGGAAATCTAGGAATGAAGCCAAGCCTGCAGTGAGTTATTATCGGGCTTGTATTTATCTCAGCTTTGTAATTTTTTTCAGTGATATGCAAATCCTGAAATAGATCTTCTTCTGTTGAAGGACAGGTCCCTCTGTTAATTGATCCACTGAGATTCAGCCTAACCTCTTTTAGCTATCAGCCAGGGAAACAGGCTACATAAAAGAGTCTCAGTGCTGTATACAGTTCACATAAATTCACTGTGCATTCTACAAGGAAAACTTCTGCACAGAAAATGCATTTTTAGTTCCTGAACATATTTTACATATCAGTGTTATCTGCATAACAGATCAAACTGATTTGTTTATTTGTTTATTAGATATGTATGAGAGTGCATTCATAATCAAATGTGATTTTAGATGGAGCTTGCTTTCTTTCTGGAATGATACACCACAAACATGTATTGTAGAAACACATTAAATGAAATTCAGGCATAATGAAAATGCATTTGTTCAAAATATTTTATTTTTTTTTTTCTTTCCAAAAAAACCCCACTACGTTACTGAAACACTTTATTACTGAGCAATTTGACTGTTTGGGAATTAGCAACACAGGTGCATCTCCTACATGCCTCGAGATTCTGCAAACATTTTTTGTTTCTTTGTGGAGATTGCAGCAAACAGGAAACATTGTTTCAAATGGATCTTTTAATAGCATATTAATAACAGCAGCAGGATGGATTTCCTTCTGCATTGTCTTTCTATAGGAATAGGCTCATTTAGAAAGCAATTTTTTTGACAGCAGAATTTGTAACAAAGGGAAGTGTTCAGGGAAAGACTAAAGATAATATTAGTAATATCAGAGAGTTCAGAATGAAATGGGATCAACATGAAAAAAAAGAGAGTATTATTTTTTACATTTGCATAGCATCTCACATCCATAAGAATCCCAAAGATCTTCATTAGCCCTAGTATAGTAACACCAGTCCAAATACAGCTATCACTGAGAATCACTGAAGATATCCATAAGAAGGGTAAATTTGGTGCTGGGCTCAAACTCTGCTGAAGAATTAACTGGGATCAATAATATTCACGTAGTGAGGACTAGCTTTCATTTTGACACCTCATATAAACCATGGCAACATGAAGAAGTACAGAGGAAATCTATTACCAAAACTTTTGCAGTTTCTCAACCTGAGACATAGAACAATGTGCAGTAATGAGGTGTGAGGGATGAAAGCCTATGCTCTAATCCCAATTCTGCCCGCCAAATTATGTCATGGCCTTGAGCAAGCAATTTCACTTCTGCTGCTTTAAAATGAGGATGATAAGCCTTACAAAGCTCAGTCTCTGATTCTTACTGAGTAAGCATTTGTAAAGTGCTTCCAAAATGTGATATGCTTATGCAGGTATGAATAATTTTTGTGGGCGTGACCATAGTACTTGGAGTGTGGAGCTCCTGAAGGGCTAATATTATTAGTGTTGGCAAGAATGCAAAGGAAACTTCATTTCAACATAGATCAGGACCCAGACCTCTCCAAACACTGAAAACCGTCATTTCCACAGACAAATGTCATGTTCCTATGTCTTCAGTAAGGTAATGAGAGAACTAGACAGGAACATCTTTACATGTTAGGGAACTGAAATCTAGAATCAATGTCCAACTACAGACCTTTTGGACATGCTTGAGTCCTGCTGAATTTACTGGTATTATGACCCATGCTTATAGATGTTATGTTTAGGTCAGAGAGGGATGGAGAACACTGAAAATCCAAAATGAACCTCTAAATTACTGGGCTGTTTTGGTGGCTTCAGATGTACCTCATCATAGAATTGTCATAGATATTAGGGGTTGGAAGGGGCCTAGAAGATCATCTAGTCCAACCCCCCTGACTGAGCAGGATCACCTAGACCAAGTCACCCAGGAACAGATCCAGACGGGTCTTAAGTGTCTCCAGAGATGGAGACTCCACAACCCCCCTGGGCAGCCTGTTCCAGAGCTCTGGCACCCTCACTGAGAAAAAGGTTGTCCTTGTGTTTCCCCTAAATCTCTTGTGCTCCAGCTTGCACCCATTGCCTCTCGTCCTGTCATTGGATAACATTGAGAAAAGTCTGACTCCATCCTCTCTACACTCACCCTTAACATATTTATAAACATTAATGAGGTCCCCCCTCAGTCTCCTCTTCTCCAGGCTAAAGAGTCCCAGCTCTCTCAGCCTCTCCTCATAAGGGAGATGCTCCATTCCCCTAATCATCTTGGTGGCCCCGCGTTGGACTCTCTCCAGCAAATCTCTGTCTTTTCTGAACTGGGGTGTCCAAAACTGGACACAGTGTTCCAGGTGGGGCCTCACCAATGCAGAGTAGAGGGGGAGGAGAACCTCCCTTGACCTGCTGGCCACACTTCTCCTAATGCATCCCAGGATGCCATTGGCCTTCTTGGCCACAAGGGCACATTGTTGGCTCATGGTCATCCCCCTGTCCACCAGGACCCCCAGGTCTCTTTCTCCAGAGCTGCTCTCTAATACATCAGCCCCCAGCCTGTACTGATACATGGAGTTGTTGTGCCCCAGATGCAGCACCTTACACTTGCTCTTATTAAATTGCATTAAATTTCTCCCTGCCCAGCTCTCCAGCCTGTCCAGGTCTCTCTGGATGGCAGCACAGCCTGCTGCTGTGTCAGCCACTCCTCCCAGTTTGGTGTCATCAGCAAACTTGCTGAGGGTGCTCTCTACCCCCTCATCCAGGTCATTGATGAATATATTGAATAATACTGGACCCAGCACTGACCCTTGGGGGACTCCACTAGTCACAGGCCTCCAGCCAGACTCTGCTCCACTGACCACAACTCTCTGAGATCTGTTCTTCAACCACTTCCCAATCCACCTTATTACACTGTAACTAAACCCACACTTCTCAAGTTTGGCTGTGAGGATCCCATGGGATACAGTATCACAAGCCTTGATGAAGTCAAGGTATATCACATCCACTGCACTACCCTCATCTAACCATACCTTCCTACTTCAATGTGTTATTGAAAATCTAGCTTTTCTGAATTAGGAGGTTTAGATAGTGATTTTATAGGTTGAGCTAACTTCTTCTCAACTCCTTTTTGATTTCCATCTATCCTCAAAGAATCTTTTATTATTGCATAGATGACAATTCACCAGGCAAAACCATGTTTTGCAAAGCACAGTTGTAACATCTTTCTGGTGATGCAATGGCAGATCTAGATAAAGTATCTCTGTTGCATTAAAGATAGAGTACTACAGAGGGTGGTGGTCAGTGGAGCAGAGTCTGGCTGGAGGCCTGTGACAAGTGGCGTCCCACAGGGGTCAGTACTGGGTCCAATATTATTCAATGTATTCATCAGGAGGGCCAAGGCATTGTTGGAGAAGAACTTAGCAAGGGATGTTAAGAATACTAAGAGGGGATTCTTCAGGTATGTCAATCAAAACAGGAAGATCAGAGAAAACATACTACCCCTGAAGAGTAAAAATGGTGAGCTGGCAATAGTGGATGAGGAGAAGGCTGAGGTTCTTAACAATTTTTTTCCTCAGTCTTCACTGACAAGGTCTCTCCTAACACTCCCCAAGTCAAACTGCAAGGTGTGGACTAGGATGGTGAAGTCCCCTCCACTGTATGTGAATATCAGGTTCGCGAGCACCTGAGTAATCTAAACATACAGAAGTCCATGGGACCTGATGAGATTCATCCCAGAGTCCTGGAAGAATTGGCTGATGTAGTTGTCAAGCCACTTGCCATGATATTTGAAAAGTCTTGGCAGTCAGGTGAAGTCCCTGGGGACTGGAAGAAGGGACATGTTACACCCATTTTTAAAAACGGTAGAAAGGAGGACCCTGAAAACTATCACCCTGTCAGCCTCNGAAGTCCAGATGGAGAAAAGTGACAAGTGGCGTCCCTCAGGAGTCTGTACTGGGACCTACATTGGTTAATATCTTCATTAATGAGATTGACAATGGGATTGAGAGCACCATCAGCAAGTTCACAGATGACACCAAGCTGAGTGGTGCTGTTGAAAGGCTGGAGGGATGGTATGTCATCCAAAGGGACCTGGATAGGCTGGAGAGGTGGGCCCAGGGGAACCTCATGAGATTCAACAAGACTAAGTGCAGGGTCCTGCACCTGGGTCAGAGCAACCCTCACTATCAATACAGGCTGGGGGATGAGGTGCTGGAAAGCAGCTCTGCAGGAAAAGACTTGGGGGTGTTGGTGGATTAGAAGCTGGACATGAGCCAGCAGTGTGCAATTGCAGCCAAGAAGGCCAATTGCATCCTGGGCTGCATCAAGAGAAGTGTGGCCAGCAGATGGAGAGAGGTGATTCTGCCCCCCTACTCTGCTCTGGTGAGAGCTCACCTGGAGTTTTGCATCCAGTTCTGGAGCCCTCAACACAGGAAAGACATGGAGCTGATAGGGCGGGTCCAGAGGAGGACAACAAAGATGATCAGAGGGCTGAAACACCTCTCTTATGAGGACAGGCTGAAGGAGCTGGGGTTGTTCAGGCTGGAGAAGAGAAGGCTCTGGGGAGATCTTATAGCCACCTTGCAGTACCTGAAGGGGGCCTACAGAAAGGCTGGAGAGGGGTTGTTTACAGGGGCCTCTAGTGAAAGGACTAGGGGTAATGGGTTTAAATTAGAGAAGAGTAGATTTAGACTGGATATCAGGAAGAAGTACTTTACCTTGAGGGTGGTGGATCAGTGGAATAGGCTCCCCAGGGAGGTGATTGAGGCACCATCTCTGGAGATAGTCAAGGTGAGGTTGGACAAGGCTCTAAGCAGCCTGGTCTACTTGAGGGTGTCCCTGCTCACTGCAGGGGGGCTGGACTAGATGACCTTTGGAGGTCCCTTCTGGCCCTAAACATTCTATGATTCTATGATTCTACAGCTTGAAATGCATTAAATAATATGAGGTTATACAGATGATTACTAAATTGACATTTCAAGAGTTTATTCCTTTGCATTTTTTCTGGTTCAGGTAATTTCTGAATAATGAAGGTGTGAAATTAAATTATCATCAGTCCTCTTCAGTTTCTTCTCTCTTTGTCTTCTCAGAAATTGCACTCTTCCATTTCCTCCTTGGTCATTGGCACACTAAGTGGCAATGGTTTGGAGGAAATGTCTAGCAAATCACATCACTTCAGGAGCTACTGCTCTGGAGAGGAGCAAATGCATCAACGTGAGATGTTACACAATTTTAGAGAAATTGTGGAGGAAGTTATTAAAGTAAAAGCATTCATGTTGCCTGAGTCAGTACTAGGATCTAGTAGATTTCATCTTCAAAAAAATGAGCTTTGAAAGTAAATTTCCAATATATTGGGTTTTGACAGAAAAACTCCAGAGAAGACAGACAACAATCTTGTGAAGTGCTAGTTTCATAAAAAGCCTTTCTTTCTGTGACTTCCGTCTTTTTTGTTGTTGTTGTTTTTTGTTTTTGTTTTTTTTTAAATTGATCCATCTGAAATGATCTTTGTTTCTGTGTCTAAAACCAGATATTTCACAGGATTTTTTTTAATAAATATTTTTTCATGAATTAAATGACAGTAAAAGGCAAGTACTTCTCGTTCAGAGGAATTTTTAATTTAACTGAGGGTTTTTTTTATACATCTGGACAAGCATATAATATTGCA